>JANHGB010027074.1:0-23451 GCA_026283785.1 Coracopsis vasa | reverse complement strand
TGTGAGGTGTCTCTGCCCATGGCAGGGGGGTTGGAACTTGGCGATCTTAAGGTCCGTTCCAACCCTAACTATTCTATGATTCTGTTACCAAACAGTGACATACAGGTGCTTCATTGCTCAGAATCATCCCTTTCTTGTTATAGGCACATTTGTGATACTATAGTTAATAGTAACAGCTATAAATTGGCATTTTGGAAGTACATTTTCATCTCCTTTTAATGATGTTTGGAATCATACCAACTAACTAAATGTCTGTGTTATTATATCTTATTTTCTTATTGAAGTTGTAATTTGGAAAAAAAAAAAAATGCCTGAGGATGAAATGCATGTTTTTAAGTGGCTCTATGATCTACTGTAATTAACTTAAGTTCGTGGCTATAAATTTACTACTTTACGGTGTTTATTAGATAAAGTAGAAAAATAGACTTTAAGGCAAGGATGAAAAAGAGATGGTGTCAGAAAAAAAATCATAGAATCAATGAGGTTGGAAAAGACCTTTAAGATCAAATCCAGCTGTTACCCCAGCACTGCCAAGTCCACCACTAAACCATATCACTATCATGAACCAAATTCGTGAAGTGTCTAGTAAGACTCACAAGAGTTACTGTTAAAGTGACTGTGACTTCTGTAAGAAGATGCAGGAAAAGATCAGGCCGTTGGGAAAGACTAGGTAGCCTGCTAGGTTTTATGCTTGATAGCAGATGGGTTTGACTTGTAGAGTTCTTGAGTGACGTAAAAAATACTGTTTGGCTGGTTTCCACTTCAAAGGAGTAGCAGAAGAAACTATGTCCAATGTCCAATTGTATTTTCAATTTTTTTTGCAATTTGGAGTTTTTTCAGTTGCTGATAAGAGGATGTCAAATTTTTATATTCTTAAAAGGTTGACTTTTGGTGATTGGTAATAGTGGCATAAAATTAGTTTAAACAGAATTATACAGAAATAGCTTTAGATGTGCATTAGGAATTCTTGTCTTGTTAAATTGTATTCTCTAGAACTTATACTGATGAGGAGTTCAGCAATGGGAGCACTAGCAAAGGAAAAAAACCCTATCATATACAAGCTATTAAATGTCACAGAACAACCCTGGGACAGCAGCCTTCATAGCCCTGGAAAAAAATTATCCTCCCCTAAATCAACAAATGATAGGTTCCTGAGCACAACCACGGATCCATTGTAAGGAAAATAAATGCTGGAGTACCCTGTAAGCATCCGTCCTTTCTTTCATCCCAAATGACAAGTTGGTTTGCTCTTCAGAGCAGGAAGAGCATCTTCTGGCCAGGCATGGAAAAGACAGAGCACACTATGGATGAAATGAGGGCAGCACTGGTAGTTTAACTTTGGCAAGGTAGGCAGGGTACAAGCAGAGCATTATTTGAACAGAAGGCCTGGGACAGAAACACGTTGCAGGAAAAGTGTACTTTCCACTTCCCTCATCAAAGAAAAGATGGTAGGTGCAAGCTACCTGGTTTGGGTAACTGCGTTGTGTTGACCTCAGTACTACATACTGTCTTTAAGACTGAGCTCTTGCCTACCTGGCTTGTACTGTGCTGTGACTTTGGTGCGTCTTAAAACTACTGCCACTTTCCATATATCTGTGTATATATCCTTCCTCTTCACACACACAGAGGAGGTGAAATATTGCATTCTTCTCTTGGCTTAAATTCAATGAAAAAGGCCAAGCAAGACCATAAACAAAGCTCTGCCTATATACATGCAGAAAAAACCCCCGACCTCCAGAATTGGCTTGAAGTAGCCTTCATGAGGAAAGTATAAAAATCATACACCATCCACAAAAGGTACTGTTCTCCACTGCTTAGATGTTAGGAAAACAAATCTGCACTATGAGGGTGCTGAGGCGCTGGCGCAGGATGCTCAGAGAAGCTGTGGCTGCCCCATCCCTGGCAGTGGTCAAGGCCAGGTTGGACAGGGCTTGGAGCAACCTGCCCTAGTGATAGGTATCCCTGCCTATGGCAGGGGGTTGGAACTGGATGAGCTTTTTAAGGTCCCTTCCAACACAAACCATTCTGTGATTCTATTTTAGAGCTCTGATTTTCAGTTACCTCTTTCTTCATCTTCACAGAGGCATCCCCCATGGCCCTCTTCACAAGAGCCAGCAGTCATCCAAACACCACCAACCCCATTCCCTGTGGAGCAGACAACACTACGGAGCCTTACCTGCCACACTCACATGCCTACTATGCCCTCTGCTACTGCATCTTGATTTTGGCCATCATCTTTGGGAACGTCCTGGTCTGCTTAGCTGTGCTGAGGGAACGTGCCTTGCAAACCACAACAAACTACCTGGTGGTGAGCCTGGCGGTGGCGGACTTGCTGGTGGCTATTTTGGTGATGCCATGGGTGGTGTACCTGGAGGTGAGTTGGACAGAGCCTTGGGTGACATGGTCTAGGGTGAGGCATCCCTGCCCATGGCACAGGGGTTGGAAGTAGGTGATCTTAAGGTTCTTTCCAACCCAAACCATTCTGTGATTCTATGATTAGCAGAACTTCACCGCAGTACGAGTTTACCATGATACTGCATGTGTGATCATGTTCCTAATCAAGACAGTAGTAATGTTTAGGCTGATCTGTGTGGAACAGTCCTGGAGCTGGCTTGCAGGATGTGTACAGTTAGGTTTTGTTACAACAAATGATTAAAAACAGGATAAGAGGGGATCAGAGGAGGGAAGCCTTTCCAACAAGACAGATTAGACTCTGTGATTAGGTGGGAATTAAAAATATATTATTAAAAGTCAAATTTTGTTGGACTGGAATAGTCCATCACCTCAAGCATATTCCAGTCTTTAATGAAATCACAATATGCTTTTGCACTAAACTTAGCACTCGCTGTGGACAAGGTGAGACTGAGGCACATCTGTGGAGCAGCCTCTGCCCTCATGCAGTACTGTGGTCACAATTTGTGAGCACAGAAGTAGCCCATTCCCTAGTTGTGTTTGAGAACCATTCAAGATTCATTTCTCTCTGTGAAGCTTGGATTATCAAAGTAGCTGATCCAAGAGTCGCCCAAACAACAGGCAGAAGACTCCACTCACATCCCGAACTACCAGTCCCAGCTTTGCACAGTATCTCCTAGAGAGCCAGACTGCAGGACTCCAGCAAGACTAAGATTTAAAAAGCAGACCAAAGTCATTTAGATACTTGCTGCTGTTTATGGATGAGTGATGCCACCAGTGAAGCAGAAATGGCATCATGCTTCAGTACACTATGGGCCTAGAAATTGCCAAGAAATAATTGTCTCCAAAACCATGTACAATACCTATTCATCTACTGAACGTTTGCCAAACCAGACATCTGAAACCTGGCCATTATTTATGGAGAAGCTGAAGGTGGATGAATACCTCAGATTTAAATGTTGCTTGTAAACTCTGTGCTTTACACTCAATTTTTAGAGCCATCTGTGGCCTGGACCTTCTCCATAAAATTTGTCATTCTATCAATCATGCAAAGAACTGTGTCTTTCCGAAAGGCCTCTTGGGAAGGCTGTGATAGATCAACTATAGGAACATTTTATAGTCTCAAAATCCCCATCTCCACCTAATGAAGTTGCTGGCACAAAACCGCGCTCAGCACTGTGTCTAGCAATCTCGTGGCGTCAACAGGTAGGTCTAATATGCCAGTTCTGTTACCCCATTTCTTTACTGACCTCTGATGCAGTGGCTGGTGCATCTACTTGGCTCACCAAGATGTCTATGACAGTGGCTTTAGGGTATCCTGCCCACCAGATTCTGATGGCATTAAACACCATCATACTTTATAATCATTGCATAAATGGAGGAGGACACGTAGCAGCATGGCCTGGAGCATCCTTCTCCATCTTTTCACAACATCCAGTTCTACCTTCAAAGGAAAAAAAGTTTCTGAAGGTGGTTGTCAAAGGGAGGGCAGACAACTGAGTTACTGTAGCTCAGCAGTTTACCACTCCTCAGCAGGCCTGACCATGTGTGTGCTCTTAGTTACTCCCACCATGCAGAACCATAAGCAGCCATTTCACAGTTGCAGGGAGCTAACAGCACCCCCAAGAAGAACACTCTTAAACACAAAACACTTAAGTGAGCAAGCTTAGGTGCACCACTACTCAGATGCCTGTCATCACCTGATGCAGCTTCATGTTCCTACTTTCCCCCTATGTGCTCCTCAATACAGCATCATCACACATATCTGATTTACAGACATTCTTTTGTTTATTTGTAAGGATTCAGGAGAGTGATGGATTTGCATGAGCTTATGAATGCACATAAACTGGAAGACCTCCTTTATGGTTGGAAAGTTTAAAATAATAATACTGTAGTTTTGTGGATAAAGCAGATGAGGTGAGAACCTGACCTGAATAGTCTTTAGGGAGCTTTAGCATTGTCTTTAACAGAGCCAGGATTTCAACCTGCACTCTATTCCCACTTCTGTTGCATATGCACAGAGGGGTAATGAGAGACTGCATCAGCTCATCTCTCTGTGGTTTGCTCTTATCAGCTGTAAAAGAAGAACATTTGGCCATCCACCTCACCCAGGCAGTTGTGAGGATTCATTCAATTAATACCTGTGATGTGCTTTGAGATTCCTGGACAAAAGGCATCAGAGGGGTAAAGAATAGATATCCTGCCAGCACACGAAAAACAGAAATGCACACTAGCAAGTTCTAGCTGCTGTAGCAAAGATGAGCAGAGCAATAAAAGGAATAGCAGAAATAGAATTTTAAAGATTATTAACAAGGCCTGTAATAAAAATGCTCTTCTTCATTATTAAATTCCAGACTGAATTCTGGGTTTGCATACCCTGCAGGTAAATATTAACTACTTCACTGACTTCAGCAGAGCTCGTGCCCATTTTAGAAGCTGAGGCTGGTGGAAGTGAGGATGGGTTTTAAGCCCAAATATTTTGATCTGTGAAGCATTAATACAATCCACAGCTTAGTATGCAGGTGGCATGGTCTGAATGCATCATCCCTAGAGGGTTCACTTCAAAGCCATTCCCACCACCACCTTCTTGAGTTTTAATGATTCATGTTCTTGGGCTTAAAACCTGAATGTGCTCAGGACCTCGGAAGATCCCTCAGTTAAGTGCTTGCACATCTGCTGGGCTAGCAGCAGATGGCTTTCATGCAAACAGCTGGCACCAGCTCCTGGTGAAATACTCTTCAAACTCCACAAATCACACAAACACTGCATTGCATTTTGCCTCACACTACCAGAAACACCTCTCACTGCAAACCACTGCAAATACTTCCAGCAGTTACAACTATATATATATATATATATACACACACACATATATATATGTGTTTTGAGGTGGTCAAGCAGATCTCAAAAATCTGCAGCTAAAGCTAAAATGGTGTGGGGTTTCTTTGAAAACTGAAAAGAAAAGCTTTAAGAGTTTGGGGCTTTTTTTCTTTCCCTGCTTTTTTAAAGAGAAAACAAAGGAGCCCCATAAGTATCAGAGAACCAAAGTTGGAAGCATAGTTCTCTGTTGCCTTTTGCAAGCCAATTCCTATTTCTCTCCCCTTCAAGTCAGGGGTCCTAATGGAAGACTGTCTTCTTCAGTACCCGGCTTGTGACACATAGCAGCTGGGTGCAGCAGGCAACAGCCTAAAGACACAGCACACCTCAGCAAGTTTCTGTGCCCAAGTGCTGGCACACTGAAAACCATTTATATTTTCCATGATTATTTCTTAAACAGTTCTGAAAACAACTCGCACAGAGTGAATTCTGTATTTATACAAGTGCATCCCTCTGCAGAGAGCCATGTTGTTCCTAGGCATCAACACTTGTTGCAGGGTTGACCCACTGCCTTAGAAGCCAAGCTTACTTGTGGCACCCTTTCCCACCTGAGCTGGAATGGGTATTTTTGAGTGGGTCTTGAAAACCTCCAAGGATGGAGCCTGCACAGTCTCACAAAGCAACTGGCTTCGCCACCTCACTGTCCTCATGGTCAGAAAGTTCACCTTCATCACCAGCTTGCACCTTTCTTTCAACTTATGCCTGTTGCCTCTTGCTGTGGAAAACCTGGCCCCAGCTTCGTAGGTACCCGTCTCTGACTTTCTTAATAACCTTCCACTAGGGGACTGCTGTTAGTCCTCTACAAAGCCACCTTTTCTCCAAGCTGAACAAGCCCTGTTCCCTTAGCAGCTCCTCCCAGGACAAGTGCTTCAGCCCCAGGGACTGTCTTGGTGGCCCTCCACTGGACTGACTCCTATTTATCAGTGGTTTTGCGGTACTTGGGCCACAAAACAAGTGGTTTTGACTTGTTTAGACCACAAGACTCCAGTGGCCTAAATGCAAGCAGAGAGACTAGGAACCAGTGCCAGTTCCTGACAGCTTCCCAGGATCCAGCTGAACCAGCAGCACCTATGGGGTTGAACACTGAAGGCTTTCTCCAAGCAAGGACTTCCCTCCCTCTTTCTCTCCTACCAGCACAGCATTAGATTTGTTTGCTGTACCCATCTAACAAGCTTATCTGTGGAAAGCAGGCTGCCTCCTTGCTCATCTCCTACAAGGAGGGAGTACTGAGGCAGACCACCTCACTTCAAGCTATCATCCCCCAAGGAGAGCAGTACCACACGGTGCTTGGAACATATTGTTGTCAACTGAAAATGTTTTTATCAAGAACTTGGTGGCTAGGCCAAAAAAAAGAGCATTTTTCCATCACAAAGATTGGTCACAGCTAAGCTTTCATGATTGCACACTTCAGATTAAACATTCAAAACCACCAGAACAAAAGCTCAACATGGTGGCAAACCAAACCCCTTTATCTGAATAGCTTGCAAGTTCTCACTCAGATCTAATAATCAAAATCTGTAACTGAGATAAGAATCCAAATAAGGCTTTAGAGAAACCTTGGGTCTCAGGTCTCTCTTTCATACATAAATGCATAAGATTTGCAGCACTTTTCCAGCTCACTGCCTGCAAGAGAACTCCAGCAGCTAAGCTGAGAAACACTTTTAGCCCTTATTTTTTCTCAGATAATCCTTAATCAAAGGATATATACAGTGATACCAAACTTAAATCAATTTGTCATGCTGGGCCTTAAGGGAAGGGATAGCTGCTGTCTATTTCTTCTCCCTCTATAAGAGTAACTAAAGGGCTGAAACTGAGGTGCGGCTCCTTCTTTGCAACCTACCGCTGTGTTATCTTGCGCACAACACGGGTACCTCAGTTCCCCTCTGCACATCACAGTGGACATGAACTCATGTAGCTGTTGAGATACTTGGAGGAGACCACCTCCTTACACAAAACTTATCAGGACTCAGTGCAAAACAAGGCTGATACTTTTGTGGTTGCTGGTGCAGGTGACCGGAGGAGTCTGGACCTTCAGCCGCATCTGCTGCGATATCTTTGTCACCATGGATGTAATGATGTGCACAGCCAGCATTTTAAACCTCTGTGCTATCAGCATTGACAGGTGAGAGCCACCAGCATCCAGGGGGATAGTCTGGAGGTGTGGGACAACCCTGTACCACAGCATGGCAGGGACAAGGAAGTGAGATTTGCACAGGCAGCACTGGGGTGCTCAGGAGCACAAACCTCCGTGCAAGTCTATTACTGCTGCTACTGCTATTAATATGGCTTGGCCCACCATGTGCTTGAAGACGTCTGCACTTGAGGGCAGAGAGGCACAAGCAATAAAACATCACCAGTAGGCAATCAACCACATCCTCTTGCTTCTTGAAAGCAGGAACCAGAATTGGTTATCTAATTCCTACTGAGTCTTAAAGAGGGTTTCTCCTCCTGAAGACCTCACTCATGAAGTTTTAATGAACAAAATCCTGCCATACACGTAGGGAGGGGGTGATGATTATTGCTGTATAATCTTCAGCCTTGCCCTGCTTTTCTGCATCTTAAAACTTAGCCTATTTAAAGCCATGCTGAGGGCAGGGAGCCAAGACATTGCTGCACATAGTACTTTTAGGACCAAGAAGTGGGGGAAGGAAAAAACACTGCATGCTGTACCTTTGTAATATGCGGCTAAAGGGTAATTGTATGAAGCAGCTCTCAACGCTGGGTTGGTCTGGAGTACCAGCCCCTGGGCTATCCTAAAGACAAGACTTCTGTGCCTTCCACATCCTAGCCTTGCTGAGCTGCATCCCTGAGGCACCCTGGCAGCTGAAGGCCCTGGACACCTACCCATGGGCTCTGTCAGTAAGGCCAACACCAGAATGGGCAGCTGAGGCACAGGGTGCAGCAAGCTGTGGTTGCTCCAAGACTGCTCTTTCCCAGCAGTGCACACACATAACCTTAGGGGTTTCCTGGGGTTTCTAGATCCATCTGCTATCCCAAACCTTGTAGCTTCACAATGCCAGCAGATCTGCAGAGTGTTTCTCTGCAGTGCTGCCAACTAACTCTGGTTTCCTCTGTTCCTCCTCCCAATGCCCCACTTACCATTTCTACAAATTGCTGATCCCATCATCTGGTCTCCTTCCCTCTTCCATTTATTTCTTTACCACGTTCACCATCATGTTCCCTACGTGGCTTTCATTTCTCCTTTTAAAAACTGGTCCTTTTCCTCCCTCCCTCTTTCTGGAGCTGGTTTGGCCCACAGATACACCGCAGTGGTGAAACCAGTTCAGTACCAGAACAGCACTGGGCAGAGCTCCTGCAGGAGGGTGTCTCTCATGATCGTGATAGTCTGGATGCTGGCATTCGCAGTGTCATGCCCTCTCCTCTTTGGCTTCAATACTACAGGTAGGTGACGTCCTTGAACAGCAGCATCTGGTGAGGGGTTGAAAATGGAGCTGCCCTGTGTACAGGCAGGTCATTTAGCATGGGTCCTGCACACTTTCCAAGTTACAGGAAATTCTGGGAAACTGGAAAGCACACTATGGTGAGAAAAATCTCTGATGCTGAGCACATGTGCCCTTATGAGCTTGCCATTTACTCAGGCAGACACTGACTATTGCTCTGATGACAGACCTGCCTGCTTTACTGCCAAATCAATGTCCGTCAAAGCATCCAGGTCTACAGATCCCTCCAGTCACTCAGTGCATGCAGAGCAAATCTCCAGATACAGAGCACATCCAGTACACATCAGACTTACTGCATCTTGCCGATATCAACAGCTCCAGACACAGTTTTAAATGTGGTACAGGACAGATTCCTAACCAGCAAGGACTGCATATTAGCACTGCTTGTGAGAAACCTGTTTCCCACCCAGAGGGCTGCTTCCTCACCTAATCCCTTGAGGAAAGGAAATAATTTAGCCTCCTCCTTGGAATCAGGTTGTTCTCTTTCCCCTCACCTACAGCAGCCCATTCTTCCTGGAGGCAGAGGGGTAGGAGAGCCTTCCTCCCCTCTGAGCCACAGGCAGAAGTCCACTACTCCCCATCCATCCTATGCTTGAGGTGAGAAGAGAACAGGGAGTGGGAAGTACTGCTGTCCCCCCCTTCCTGGTCCAGACAGTTGGGGGCGAAGGCACACGTCTGCAACCAGACAGCTCGGAGGCTGTCAGAGGAATACGAGAAAGGATGGGAATAGACATGAGAGAAGAAAAGCAGGCAGATCCATGCTGGCTCATGCTAAATGGCCCTAGGTAACCCCTTTTAAGCATCAGTTAGGTGAGTGGGTAGGATACAACTAATTCACAACAACAGAGATGGGAGATACTTGCACTCCTTAGACTGCCTTTGTCTGCTGGATACCTTTCATCTTGCATTGCTCGTACACCAGAGACCCCTTGTACTAAACCAAAGCAGCTTTCTCCTCTCTTTCTTTCTCTCTCTTCTCCTCCCCAGGGGATCCCACTGTCTGTTCCATATCCAACCCTAGTTTCATCATCTACTCCTCTTTGGTGTCCTTCTACCTCCCCTTCCTGGTGACCCTGCTGCTCTATGTCCGGATTTACCTCGTGCTAAGACAGAGACAAAAGAAGCGAACCCTCACCCGGCAGGGCAGCCACAGCGCCAGCACCAAGCCATGTTATGCACAGAAAGTAAGATTCATATGAATACAGAAGGAGCTGTCAAACAGGGCAGGGCATGCATGATCTCTTCTGCTTAAAGGGTCAAAGCACAGAACAGAAAGCATAAAGAAGGGACATGGTAGGTTTTCATTCCATCCCTCACCCATACACCATGATATTTGAGATGCAGAAGCTCCAGTTAAATCCTTTTCAGCCCTCTAGAAAGAGGATACTCCCTGTGTATCTCTGCTCTCTAGAAACAAGGCCCAGGCTACTTCAGTATTTCTTCAGAGCAGGGCTTTTTCAGCCTTGCAGAAGTCTGGCTAATTTCTTCACATATCGATTTTAATGTCTTCATTTATTGGTTTTTGTTGTGTGAAGCTTTGTTCTCAGGGCTTCACAGGCTTTAACCTAGATTATTAAAAAAGAAAAACCAAACCAAAACAACTCTTCATCTGACAGACTTAAGAGGTCAAAATGCTTATGGTGCATGGAGCATTTGTTCCACTGACCTTTCTAGACGAAATATCTGCAACCATGGGAACCAGCACAGTGGTTTGAAAGGGATTGCCTGGTCACGCATATCCATTTGTTTTACCAATTTCTCACAGCGAAGCTGCATTAGTAAAAGTGGGGGTGTGTTGAGGGAAGCAGGGCCAGCACAAAAATACAAGTGTAAGGTTAGCAAAGCGGGTGTTTCAGCTCTACTTGTTCTCATGCTTCTCCTCAGTGGGAGGGAAGCAGAGAGTTGTCCAGTGCTGGTTCACCCCTCTGATAAGCCAGCTCAGTCTAGAGGACAAGGAGCAAATCTAAGAAGCAGTTGAGGCTCTTACAACTTTCCTTGTCATCCTTTAACCCAATGAATGGTTTGGATAGTTCCCAGTCCCTTTGTGGAATCCTGTTTTGCAGGAACACTTGGAGAGAAAAGCTTTGCCAAGCAGATGCCCAGGCACCTTTCCCCCCTGCCTCCCACTCAAATGCTCAAGCCAGGAGATGTCTACCAAAAGGAAGCTGCTGACTATCCTCAGCTTACAGCGGTACCGCAGCTTCTGCCATGAGGCATCGCTCACCAAGACACCCGGGAGCACACAACACAGCAGGCTGGAAGAGAGCAGAAGGAGTACCAAGCCAGGACTGGAGGTACGGAGGCTCAGCAATGGCAAGACCATCAGCTCTTTGAAGCTAGCGCACCAGCAGCCCCGGCTGATCCAGCTTCGGGAGAGGAAGGCTACACAGATGCTAGCTATCGTTCTGGGTGAGTGAGAGCCATTCTGTCTAGTGGGGGGCAAGGGGTTATGGTTTGGGACTTGAATGAGCAAGGAATTTCCTAATACAGTATTGAGCTTAAAAAAAATGCAAGCCAAGCCCAGACTTCAGCTTCAGTGCTCCACAAACTCAGGAGAGAGAGATGGGGCATTTAGGGATCTAGGGAAATGCTCTCCAATGTTGAGAGACAAGTATGTTAGGATTTTATTTGCCATTTTATATTATCCTTTTGTTTTAAATCAGTGGCCAACAACCCCTGCTACAGACAGCAACAGCCAACACCTTCGCTTTCCCTTTTCCTTTATTATAAAGCTGAAACTCTCCTAAGTTTCCACACATGTGGCAGCTCCCAGGTCCAATTACAGAAGGGGAAACTGAGGCAAGGAGCAGCAGAGGAACCAGCTCATAGAGCTGGATAGAGAAACCAGGAGAATGGTGCCCCAGTCACCTGCCAGGGTCACCAGACACACTTCTTCCCCTCATTAACTTGGTAGTAGCAGGGAAGTAATGCAGCCTCATTGTAACTGATAAAAGCTAAGGCAGCGGTCTTTCCCTCTAAGTTGTGGCCACTGTCTTTTTATCAATTGAGGCCACTTCTGAAGCTGCATCCATCCATTCACGTACCTGGTCCCAAGGAGCAGAAGCTCTTGCTAAGTCCCTGTCTCAGTAATGTCACCTTCAGCACTTACCAAATGCTGACACACACATGGAAACAGTGAGAGGATGGAGGAAGAGGACACAGGTCAGTTCCCTCTACCTTTCTGAGTAGTTGTTTCTCTAAAGTCCTGGATTGTTTTCTCCCTCTCTCTAAACCCAGGAGCATTCATAGTCTGCTGGCTGCCCTTCTTCTTGATTCACATCCTCAACACCCACTGCCCGTCCTGCCACGTGCCCCCAGGGCTTTACAGTGCCAGCACCTGGCTTGGCTACGTGAACAGCGCCCTCAACCCCATCATCTACACAACCTTCAACACCGACTTCCGCAAAGCCTTCCTCAAGATCCTCTGCTGCTGAGCGTGGGGCTGGCACCAGGCTGCACGGGCTGCGGTTTGTGGTACCAGTGTTCCCCACTTCTTGGGAAGGAGGAGAAGACACAGAGGCAAACCAGTGAGTCCCTCAGCACTGAGAGGCAGACCCAGGCGTGCAGTGCAAGATCAGCCACCACAGTGCACATGGGACCAAAGCAGACAGCATCTCATCTCCGTGCCTGTGGGCTGGGAATGCATTTGGCTTCCCAGTGCTGGAGCCTCAGCCTGCAGAAGGCACCCAGCTCATGCACAGCAGTCCTAATAGAGGGCAGAACATGACCTGTTCCTTAAGGATCCTATCCCTTTAATAATGAGCCAACTCAGAAAGAGAGCACTGATAGAGAAATAACAACATCCTTGTTGTCTCTGTCAAAAGGCTTACCGATAAAATTGGGTCAGTCTCAGTGCTTGAGTAAATTGCCCCAGCTGCAAGTGAAACCTTCCCTTGTGCTGCCAGGTTGTGTTTTATTGCTCCTTGCAAGAAAGAGAGGTGGCTACCATCCCTCTGGCAGGTCACGTCTCATGAGAAGCATAGCACTGTCAGAAGTGTTCCCTCTCTTCCTAATCCAAAGGCCAGCGATAAATTGGCCACTACTCAACTACCACACACCCAGTCATCTACTGGGGCCACTAACTAATGAACAAGGCCTAGGATAGCTCCAGTCATGCCTGCAATAGATTCAAACCTGTTTTTTTAACCTGGAGCAGGTTGCATGCACCTTGCCTCAAAATTTGTTCATGGTCCCTTTGGAACCAATCTCTGTACTCCCTAACTTGTTAGGAGCACTGCTAGATTATGGGTTTGTCCTGTCCTGTTGTGATAACTCCTGTTACAGCCCACACCTGAGGGAGAGCTGTTTCAGTAACATCCCTCCCTGTAAGAAAGGATGTATGCCCCAGGATCAGAGCCAGGACTCTCTCTGGCTCTCCTCTCCGATATACCTGTCAGCACACAGGGCATCCATACATCCCAGCTTCCAGGAGCTGGCCAAACACAACCACGCCACGATCTCCTTTCCCAGCAATATTTTGCAAAGCCATCTCCAGTAGTTCCTGGGTAAAAACACCAGACAAGCCCTGCTGTACCATTTAAGCTGGTCTCATGTCAGGGCACTCTAATGCTCTTCTTGTATAGACAAACCTGACCCAGGACAGCCTCTACACATTTCTCTCATTTCCCCTCCCTCACTGCGCTGTATCAGAGGCTCCAGCTCTCACTTCCAAGACCAGGCTTAACTGTGCTGTTAGCCACACTTGTTTGACAGCTTTGGGTGTACCTGTGTGTGTTGTCTCTGCCTGCGTCCATGCCACAGCTCCTCATCCAGGAAGGGCTTCTTCTCTTTCCTAATATAAAGCCAAACCCATTCTCTGCCTCTGGAGCATATAGCAGAGATCTAGCTTCTTCTCTTGTTTGTCTGGGCTTTGGGAGAAGATGCTTGTGGACAGCATGTGTCGTTTGCCTGGGGAGGGTGCCCTCCATCCTGTATTGTAATTGTCAATCTAATAAAACACAGATGTAACTGGAAGGTTTGGTACCTTTGTGGTGAACATAGCCCTTCCTTAAGCCTTTTCTCAGTGGTAGTCCTCTTAACACCTTCCCTGTACAAAATAATCATCTGCCTGGAGACGTGTAAGAGACCTTCATTATTACTTGCATTTTACTTGTAGCTGGGAAAGAAATCAATGGCTGTTTTAAGCACTTCCAGCAGATGAATGCTGAAAATATGGTCAATCAATTTCCCAGCTATGCCAGGCAGGCGTGTGGTACTGTTTACTCCATCTGCTCATAGGTGCTGGGTAACATGGGAGCTACTCAGCACACAGGATATTGGGGGTATCAATCGAGTGAATCAGCCTGTGCACAGATTGCTGCTCAAGTAATTCTCATTCAAATGCTTCATAACAGATCACCAGAGACCAGTTTCAGTTGCTTTATACACACACTTACCAGAAAGGTGGAAATTAAGGAAAAAGACCTTTTAAAGCATGGCTAGGTCCATTTCAAGCCCCGCCCTAGCATCACGTTCACTCTGATCTTACTTGAATTTGAACCTGTTCTTCAAGCAGTGAATCCCAAGGTGATTCAGGATAGAGGTGAGGAAAAGGAGATGTGGCAGAAGACCAAGCAGTATTTTGGTACCCACACCCCTCTGAGGGATGGGGAGGGTTCTGTATCTAAATATACTGTTCTTTGTTTAATAGTTAAGATTTGAACTGTAAGTCACAGAACTGACAGCAATCTCTTGATCTATAACTATGGAATAAAAAAGGCACCACAAGTCCTACCCACAATTACAATAACTTAATTCCAAAAGAAAACTGTATCTCTCCCCGCCTCTCTCAAGCACTGCTTGAGCTCCACGCCAAGTTTTACTATGGCAATATGAAGACACAGGAAAGGCCAAGGAACAGAAGCAATCAAAGCTGCAACCAGTTGATGCCCCCCATCCCTCCCCAGCAAGCCAGAGGGACAGCTGAGGAGCCCCCTAGGTCCTCTGCTTCACACCCCCCCACTCAGTACTGGCAATAGAATAATCTGTGCTCCCCATTTTTTGACTGAAATGCCTCCTCCTGACCTTCATTTTCAACAACATTTTCATCTTTGCTGTTTGGATTCACCCCCCAACCATGACAGACAGGAAAAGGAGAGGTGAGCCCTGACTCTGTGCTCTGCTGAAGAACCACAGGCTGTTTAGATGCTGGCATTCACTTTAGAAGAGCCTTTGGAGAATGCAGAAAGCTCCTCTCTGGCAGAGAGAAAGCGGGAGCTCAGAGATCGCCGCAGGCTCTAGATATTTCCCAGTGTCAGGAGACCTGCTCTGACAGCATGGCTGGGCAGATGCACAGGCACAGCAAAGGGTCCTGGAGCCTGTGCTCACCTTCCCTCTGCTGCACCAAGCAGCAGGAATGGGCTACCTAAAGTCCCCTATGCTGGATGCTATTTGTATACGAGCCAGCAGACAGAAGAAGCAGGAAGCGTCTCTACTGTAACTGAGGACAGTTAAGCCCCTTTAGAGATGAAGGAGAGCTGGCAAAACCCACTGGGAACAGCAGCCACCCCTGCAAAGGTACAAGGCAGCCATCCAAGGCTGCCTGTCTAGACACAATTACAGCACGCCTGAGAAATGGGCTGAAAAATGCCATTTATCCCCTGCCTTCACTATTTCTCCAGGCAGACATGTGCCCCAGCTCACAGAGCCACAGGCTCTGACTGAGCTCATGTGTGCCAGCTCACGGAGCCATAGGCTCTGTTTGAGCTGCAGGAGCCCAGGCAAATGAGGCTCATAGTGAGTTATGCTCACTCAGGTTAGCAGGCACATACAGCATCACACACCGACATGGACAGAGCCACAGGGGTACATCAGTGGTAGGTGTGACATGCATGCATCAAGTTTACTGCTTCCATCTGTGATGCTGCAATCTGGGGGCTCCTGACCAGCACAACCCACCCAAGCATATGTGTGCCCCTTCCAGTGCCCTCCCTAGAGGGACACAGGACCCTGACGATGGCTGCAGCTTGACGTGCTTTCATTTTAGTGCATGAAACATGTAAACAAAATTGCTTATGAATCTATAGCTCAGAATAGGAGTTTTTGATGAGTAACTGACAGAAAAGCCTGGCTCTGGGCTGGGAAGGACAGCCATCCAGGCAGCAACCTGATCTCCAGGGTGTCTCTCAATCTGCGACCTCTCTGTGTGAGAGCTATGATAATAGAGGGTCTTTTAAGGTGGGTACCGATTGCCTCAAAACAAGGCAAGGCAAGGCAACCCACCCCAAGCAACTTTCAGTCACTCAGTCACTCACTCCTACAAGCATGGCAGGCAGAAATAAGCAGAGAGCATCTCCATAGCTCACCACCACCCCATCAGAGACCACCAAAACTTTCTATTTAGGCTGCTATATGGTGTCTATCATAACTCTTTCTGTGGCTTGTTTGGATACAGGTGCAACAAGAGATATCCAAGGATCAGAGCCCCACATGTGTGCCATGGTTCTCAGACATGTTCTCAGGGGCCACAATTTACACTTCAGGTCTATCAGCAAAAACAGAGGATACCCAAGTTACTAAAACCTTCAGTGATACCAGGCACCCAACTGAAGTTATCCACAGCTAAAATCAACAGTTCTTGCATCAAGCTTTACATTGTAAAAGGTAAATGGAAGGGAAACCATAAACCACTCACCCCTCTTGGAGACAGCAGCAGGAACCAGGTCACATACAAGACACTAAACAGGAAAACACAAAGGCGCATGGGGCAGAAGATAAAACTATCTTCTCTGAGAGAAAGCTGCCTGCTCGGAAGGCAAGGGAATGATGGAGGAGGCAGATTTCACCTGCTGGCATGGTCCTGATGCTCTGCAGGTGATACTGCTCAGCTAACATGCTCCAGCGCACCTTGCAGCAGCTGTAGGACATGTTGTATTAACAATCCCAGCTGCAGCCACACGTTACAAACCACTTTTGCCAGACTACAAAGGGGACAAAGCCAAGTTTTGCAGAAAATCTTATGTCTCCAGCTAATCCTCCATAGACTCCTTAGGGGATGGACAGGCCAGCTACTCAGCTGAGCTCAGCTGGACCCCACTGTGAGGCTAAGCATGAGTAGCATAGCACACATAGAGTCTGCTGTATTACAGCTTCTTTGAGAGGGATCAGAGTGACCTGGGGACCTGCTTCCCACAGCTGGGCTCAACACAACCTCCTCAGGCTAGCAGCTCCTCTGGAAGGGGCAGCCTTGTGCAAGACAGAGCTTGGTTTAAGCCTGTTTGCAAAGCAAAGCCCCATCTCAGTCACTGTTACTGATGTGACCATTTTTGAAGATCAGCTGATCAATGCTGGCATTTTGGGGAAGGATCAACAGGCTGCAGGCTGCTGATTCTGATGATGCTCAGAAACATTCTAATAGGAATTGTGGGCATCTGGAGGACGCGGGTACCGATCTGGTTAGTTTCACCCAAGTGTGTGATGATTTGCTCCCAAAATAACAGGCTCTGGCAGCCTTCAGCCTGAAAACACTCCTGGCAGTGAGGAGCCTCATCTCCCAAAGAGAACGGGCAAAGAGAACGGGCACATCAGTTCTTTCTTAGACAAGCATCCTAAATCTGAACTAGCCTTTGAGTGAGCCATTGAAGTGAACTTTTTCTTATCTAATTGTAACAATGAACTAATGTAGTTGCCATCTCTTGGTGGTATCTTACTATCTGACCTGCTGCCTTAGGAGCAAAGGAAGGCTGGCAAGGCTGCAGGCAATTCAAGGTGTGAGGGATTCAAAGCACTACTTCTTCAAAGTCAGCACTGGCTGCTACATACATCTTGCTGAATGACACTGAACAGGAGGTAGAAGATATATCCCCGACCAATCCTGCCTCTCAAATGCCACTGGTCCAGCTGTGCTGTTACTCTCCAGTCAATCTCAATCCAACACAGAGCAGTGACCTTTCTTGTTCTGCTTTCCTGGCATCACTCATGCCAGTTCCTTGGTTTCACACCACCTCAAGGACCAGAACAGGAGCTCATTAACTCTGATGCCAACCACACCTCTCTCCAACTGGGATGCTCTTTCTCCCAGCCCCAGGTGAGAAATTCTGCTGAGCTTCTGTTAGTTTTAGTAAGTTTCACCCCACAGCTGTGAGCATGGCACATTGAAGAGCACAGATAAAGGTTACTTTGGACGGGGCAGAAGCACACTTACATTACTTCTGTATCTGCCATCCTATGCCAGTGGGCTGCTCACCTTCCTATGCCTCAGCTGAGAGGCAGCAGCATTTCTGTCTGTCTGTGAGGGACAGGCAGAGAGACGCAGGCAGATGGTTAATGCTGTAGGACTCCCTTGAATGCGCTATGCTGTGGGGAGCAGGAGAGCCACGTATCAGGGTGAGTCCAGCACTCAGTCTCAGGTCTGAAGGCCACCAGCATTACTCTGTATTCTTCTTTTGTGAGCAGGAGTATAACAGCCATTGCTAAACCTCCTGAACAAGAGAATGCTTCTTCCTCCTCAAGGCATGTGTGAAACAAGGGATGTAAAAAGGGACATTCCAGTGTCTTCTGCAACTTGATGCTGGCAATGCTACACTTGGGCATACTGCACAGCTCCCACTCCTTTCTTTGCTGGCCTTGCCAAATCCTAGTCATCCTGTTTGCCTATGCTCCTTCCTCCCAGACGGTCCATCTCCTGCTCCCTTCCTTGAAGATGCTGCATCTCTTTGAAGGCTTCGGCTGCCTGCCAGTCTCTGTTCTCTCCCATCTCAGTTCACTCAGCTTTGTCTGAGGAAAGCATCTGTCTTTTCTAAGGGTCGGTTTCCTCAGCTGGTTTTTGGCACATAGTAGCACTACATTTGACATTACATTGTAGATGTACATTCCAGTCTGGAAGGGCAGCATGAAGAGCTCAGGACAGATTTGTGGCCTCTGCTGACTTCCTGCAAGATGTTGGCTGCATCACTTCAATTACCTCATCAAAGGCAAATCAGCTCTTCTCATGCAGAAGGAGGCAGTAACCAGCACAGAGAACTGCTACAAAGCCAGCTTCATGTCATGCTTTGTGATATATGTGCAATACCTCAGAAAAGGCAGTCAGCTCAAGAGCAGAGGGTATCACATACACAGCACTGGAATGGTTCCAGGAACCCTGCAAAGGACCTTGAAACCACTCCTTTCTTTAGTGAAAATCTGTGCTGGGCCATTATATCTAAAAAACATAGTTTTCAGATCTTTTCTTGACCACTCATCTGCAAATCAACCTGCTCTGAAAGTACAGACAGGTGAGATACACCTTGTAGAGACACAGGCAAGATCCACAGCCATTGCCTTTCCCAGCACACTGGCCATCCCCTTGACCAAAAAATGGTATGCTCTGTAGCAGGGGGATAGGGAAGACAGGAAGCAGGCTAATCCTCAGCTGTCTGGCAGATAGAGAGGCCCCTAGTTATCATTTCTTTACATATGGCCCTCTCCTCATCACATAGTTTCTTACATTTTCAGGCTGAAGTTTGGGATAACCCTGGTTAACCAGACAACCCCTTGTCATCCAAACCTGCTTCCCAAATGGCCCTGCACGATGTTCTGGCACACAAAGGGCTGCCAAAGAGCAGGCTTTCTCTGAAGTTTTTGAAATGATGGCCAGAGAGCAAGGCCAGGAGCTGGAGAAGGTAAATTCGAAGTGTGACAGAGCATCCCACTGTGTTGCACCTTCACCTGACTGGTCTAATTAAATCATACAGGCAACAGATGTAGAAGTAACCAGGCAGTCCATCATCACCTCACTGTGAGGCAGGGCAGGTATTGCCTTTCCCAGCCAATGCGCCACCGGGGAGGACACTGTGCCCTCTGACAGATGCCACTCACATTGGCAACAACAACAGGGAAGCAAGAACATTTTGCTGCAGGAAGATGTTAACCACTTTTGCGCCAGTACCAGCTTTGCCAGTCTAGGTCCAACCTCTCAAAGGGATTTAACTTCACTCTCCTTTTGTTTGAAAAGTCCTATCGTGCCTACAGAATGTGCTTAAGGAAAGATAGTTACGTGTTTGAACATCCTTAGTAGTCTGAAGAAGTACTGCATTACCAGAAAAAAGATGAAGTGAATTATTGCCCAGTGAATTATGTAGATCACCCCTGATGTACTACAAATGAGGCCATAAAACTGGCCTGCACCATCATCTACTTTGTGTGCATTCCATATCACAGAGGTAACCTCTCTGGAATTACTAAAAGGAGGGTTTAAACATTTTGTTGGGCCTTTTGTCATGTCAGGTTATAAATAAAAAATCAACAGGGCTCCAGAAGGAAAAAAATAGCTACCCAATACTTAAAAACACCTCTGAAACACCCCTGCAGCCCATTCTTTTATGCATAAACCCTCCATGATCTGAGAACCCTCTGGATTTCAAAGATGTAGAAATAAACAGAACACCCTCCTGGAACACTTCCAGTCTTCGGCAGCTCCTGCAATCCTGTGAAGCCACAGTAGAGCAGAACTAGAAACCGCCAGATGAGACTTGATACAACTCATCACGGACACCTTGTCCTAGTAATTTAGAGGATGAATGTGTGTGGGGAGAAATTATGTACCTGAAGGAGAAAACATTTTAGTCATAAACCAATTTGATCTTTTTTTTCCTTAACACATTTTAAAGCACATCTTTGAAACTCCGGAAGAGTTGCAATATTAAAATAGCTCTGAAAGGAGTAAGTTACTGAGCAGAATAGCGATAAAGAGGTCAGAAGGGCACAGGACTTAGCATTGAGCATGCAGCCCTGTCAGTTATTCTCATCAGAAACATGAAGGATTTTAGATTGCCTTCAAGAGGAATGTAACACTAAAAGTTGTTAAGGGAAGGATGTTCCAGGCTCTGATGCTTTTGTAACACACCATCTCTTTTGTATTCTGCTCTGATCTTTTGTATTCTGCCATTTGGGGATGGATGGCAGTCAAGGATGTTTTTGCAGTCTTCATTGCTAAGTGAAGCTAATTTAGCACAGAAATTTTTCCACTCCTTATTCATTCCAATCTCCGCTTCCCCATGAAAAGTTTAGGTTTTTTCCATGTACTTTTCTTCCCCATATTAAAGCAAGAATAAAATACAAAACTAAGTTAGCATGAAAAATGCTGTTTATTTTTTACAAAGTGAACTAGGAAGACCAAAAGATTGAAAACTTGGGTAAATACAACACATTAATCCTGAAACAGTCTTAATGCAGTTCTTTACTCTTTGTTAGATAGTAAGTAGATGTAGGTAGATTTTGTCCAATAGGAAACTTTGCTTTGTGCAGCTGTGGTACACACATGCACACACATACAAGCTAAGCAGAGAACAGGAAAACCTGATTGGAACGGCTGGAGACTGAACAGGAACATAGCAGTATGGGAAGACTGAAAGGCCAGAAGAAAGAACAGAAGATTAATGAGAATGGCATGTTACTGGCACTTAGCTTAGCAAGTCACTATAGCTCCGTGCTGCTTCTCAGGACACCCAGGTTGGGAGACAAAGAAAAATGAATAAATCCTAATGATTCACAGAGGTGGGGCAGGATGCGGGGACTGATCATTGCTAGCTCCCAAAAGGTACAAAATACCACTCTGAAACTAGCAATAAGGCCACCAGCCTAAGAAGAATGCAGACACAATAGCTAGCAGCCGTTATCCTCCACGTCTTTACAGAGCATCCCTGGCAGACCTCTGGACACAAGCATCTTGGTGCCTGAGTGCTGGGCTCATGCATGTCGGTGATTTGAGTATATGGGTATGAAAGTGCCAGAGAATGAAAAGCTTTAAAATAGTACCTGTTCCCTCCCATAAGGTTTTGCACTGACATTTGCAACACTGTAAGAACAGGAACAAGCATTGCAAACTCTCAACATTACCACTGTATCCTTCATTCCTCTTTAAAGAAGCATAAACCGTTTTTTGTTTCATTAGATTTCTCTGCCTTTTCAGACAGGCAGATCTGCTACCTCACGCTGTATATCCAGAGCACCATCTCCGTATTTCCCAGTGCTGCATCAACATTAACAACCATAAGATACCTCTTGGAGTGAGGACGTTAGTCATGGAGTTTATATAGTTTCTGGAGCTGAATTACATCCCGTAATCTCCGTTTAAAGACAACAGTAAAGAAGTCTGCAACACTTCTTTAGGGTCCTGTGGAACAGAAGTGTAGTTAGAGCAATGCAGTGGGTAAGACTGGAATGGTAAAAAGAACTCTAACACCATTGTGTAGCTGCCCAAGGAGATAGGGATGCACAGGCAATGCTGACAGGGAAGGTAAAACTCCTTGTACTCTACAGTAAAGTCATTCTGATGTGAGGTATTAAAATCTTAAATCTTTAGAGGCAAGACAGTAAAATTTTAAAACATTACAGAAATGGTGAAGAGCAAACTGCAGATTAATCTTTAATTGCTTTAAGGACAGCAACTTTACTGTAGTACTTTTTTAAGCTTAATTCAGGTAGTAGAGCTCTTATGGGGAGAAGGACAGGTTGGTCTTTAACACTTTAAGTCTTTAATACTTCAAGGTCTATTATGGCATTTTTTTGGAAGCAAATTATTTGTACCACTGCTTCATGACAGGATCCCACTGCAAAATGAGCCTCTGGTTCTCCATCAGGTTGAGTTTCCAGGAGATATCTTCTTGAGCAGTGCACTCACACTCTCTGGTACATCACCTCTGTCACACCACCCCTGTCACACAGTGAGGAGCCAGTGTAATGAATAATAAAAATATTTTATTGTTGCTTCATAACATAAAAATAATAAATCCAGGATTCCAAAGTTCAGGGCATAAAAAAAAACTTGAATGAGAGGAATGTGTCATAACAAAGTCTTATTTTAAAACAAGGAGCCACAAGAATCTTTTCTAAACACCTTCTTGAGATCCATCGCTTCCATAGCTCCATCTCACCTGGACGTTTGTGTAGCCTGATCTTTGAACAGTGCTAGGACAGCTGGAAAGAATGGTACATTCATCACCATCCACATGTTAGGCAGGAGTGAAATATTCGTCCATACAGGTGAAAGGGTACAGTGTCAAAAAAACCTTCTACAGCAGGACATGGATTACATACGTTCTCTTCTTTCTGGCTCTCATGTCACAGGCTGGAGTTCCTGAGGCAGCGGTTTTTAAGGCCAGGCCGAGATGGAGGACCTTCTCCTGGCCCAGAGAACATACTGCACCACAGGCAGCATGAGCGAGTTGTACACAGACAGTCAGCCCCTTGTGCCACTGAACACAGCAGCACTTCCAGTCAGTTCTTTTCAGAGACACAGATGCTTGCAGTGGCCGCAAGGAACTGTGTTAAACTGAGGTGGGATCTCTCATCAAGGAGCTGCACGATGGGACAACCACACCACTAGGATTTTCTAAGAAAAATAATTACCTACAATATCCACTGGGTATTGGATCAGTCCCAAACAGCTGCTGAGCCTCCAGGCAGCTGGATTAATTTTAAGTATACAGAATCATAGACTTGGCTTGGGTTGGAAAGGACCTTAAGATCATCCAGTTCCAACCCCCTGCCATTGGCAGGGATGACTCAGACTAGACCATGTCATCTAAGGCTCTTTCCAAGCTGGCCCTGAACACTGCCAGGGATGGAACATTTACCACTTTGTGCAGCATGTTCTAGTGCCTCACCACCCTCACAGTAAAGAACTTCCTCCTTATATCTAACCTGAACATATCTTCTGTAAGTTTAAACTCATCACCCCTTGTCCTATCGCTATAGTCCCTTATGAAGAGTCCCTCTCCAGCAT
>JANHGB010027070.1:0-12468 GCA_026283785.1 Coracopsis vasa | reverse complement strand
AAGGCCAGGTTGAACAGAGCCTTGGGTGACATGGTTTAGTGTGAGGTGTCCCTGCCCATGGCAGGGGGGTTTGAACTTGATGATCTTGAGGTCCTTTCCAACCCTAACTATTCTACGATTCTATGGATCTATCTTCTCAAACGGCCTTGTTGATGGTGAGCTGGCTGGTACAACCAGTCCTGTGGTCTAGATGTCCATTGGCCTATAGTACGTTATGCCATCTGGAGATCTGGTGTAAGAAGTTAAATCCAGGTATTTCTCTGTATTTTGGTTGTTCCATGGAGCCTAGGAGCTAAAACACTTTGTAAAACATGAGGTTTATCCTCCTGGTGTCCTGATACACTGTCAGGTGTGGAAGCTGAGGAAGAGGCAGCTGACTAGACTGATTTGACTGATACTGTAATTTTCAAATCCAAATTGCTTAAGCCTGGTGCATAATGGCATATTTATGACTCAGAATAAGAGGAAATAGATTTCAGACATGTTAAATAGCTGCAGAACAAGTTAACTTCGTTATCAGGCCTTTTTGGTGATGACTTGGCCTTTGCCAATCTTGATACCACCCAGGAAGCTTTTCACAGACCCAGCCAGAGAATTTGGGCCCTTTGATCATCCAGAGCTGTAAGCTGCATGTTCAAAATGGTACTCTTCATCAAGGAGCCTGTGAGGGCCTTGTGGGTATTCAGACAGTTTCTTTTCTGGGCCAGGAAAGGATCATCCTTAAAATGGGGTCAGAGGCACTTGGCACTTCTCTTTCATCTCTCATAAAGTCTCATACTTTTGTTTTTAGCTATTAATGGTTATATTTATGGCAATCTCCCCGTCTTGGAGATGTGTGCTGACACTTCCATTTCCTGGCACTTGTTTGGCATGGGAAGCGAGATAGACATCCACGCTGCGTATTTCTATGGCCACACGTTCACCAGCAGAGACCAGAGGGCAGATGTCATTGGTCTGTTCCCAGCAACATTCATCACAGCGGAGATGACTCCTGGGAACCCGGGGAGGTGGCTGATAACGTGCCAGGTTAACGAGCACTTACGAGGTATGCTGCTGTAGATCTCCCTCATCCTTCCAGAAGTTCCAGCCTTTATTATGCTTGGAAAAGAAAACTGAGAGCTGTTTCCAGAGGAAGCAGGATTTCACACCTTTTTTTTGTGACTACCTGAGCACTTTGGAACTATTTCACCAGATAAACATCACGAATATGAGTTTAGTCACCAGTGGAAATTACACATGTTGGGCCAAATCTTCAGCTAGTATGAATAACTTAGCTGTTTAATTCATATGAGGAAGGCTTGCTAGACCCACTGCTGACGCTATGCTTTCTGTGAGCAATGAGAGGAGCCTTCATCATGACTTTCTGTTGTAAATAAGAAAAACATAAAGAAACACAAAAATAAAGTAAAAATGACACCACATAAAACCCACATAAACTAAAATCGTACCAAATGAATGTTTCATAGCTTTCTTCTTTACAGAAATCAGACAAAAATTGGCAGGGTTTTCAGAAACCTTCTCATGAAGGAATTTGATGATGATGTGATATTTGAGCGGTGAGATAGCCCAAAAGCACATATCAAAAACTAGGTCTTATGACAGCAGGCAATGTATAATTGTTATATCAGAGATGAATTGGAAGAATTTTTACATCTAAGAACTTGCACATCGATTTCAGTGGGATTTGCACCAGGCAAAACAGACTTGATTCTGGCAACCAACAAATCTTTTCAGTCTGGTAATAACCAGCCTCTATTTCAGTGAAAGTCGAGGGGAAATGATGCCATTTTGCACACTCCAGGAGGCACTCTCACTCCCAAAATCATTCTACCATCCTTATCCAGACTAAAGAATTGAGTAAACAAGCCCACTAATGAGTGTCATTGATGTCAGTGGGTTTACCTGTGGCATAAAGTATCACCTTGAAAGAGAAAGGTGCTAGCATCTTTCCAGGCAGAGGATGTCTTGAAAAATAGCAATTTACCGTAGTATTTGTTTCCAATCCGTGTACCTTCTAAAGAGTTTTGAATGTGCATTTGTACCCATGAGATTGCTGACTCTGCAGCTGGCCAAGGACTGTCTCCAGACTCTTTCTCCTCGCAGGTGGCATGGAGGCACTGTACGATGTTCAGATCTGCCAGAAAAACCTGTCTCGGCCCTCACCACCCGGTCACAAGAGGAGATATTATATCGCTGCTGAAGAAGTGCTCTGGAATTATGGACCTGACGGTTATGATAAATTCACTGGGCAGGGTTTAAACGCCACTGGCAGGTAAGCTTTCTATTCCTCTCCTGTTGCGCTTTAATTTCAGGAGTCAGGGTGAGACTTCCCCAGTGATTCACCAGGGCTAGGTCCGGCGCTGTCATTAACTTTAATTGAAAGGGCCAGGGAGGAATGGATTTCAACAACCGTGCCAGGAAGTTAGATCCGTAACTGCAGTGCTTGGAGTTACCTCCTGGAAGCACTTATCTCGATCCATTAAGTCCATGGAGAAAGTGAGCCCTTTGTACCTTTGTGAGGTACGAAAAGTTCAACAGAGCTAATGAGCGTACATTGAAACTCCTCAGGCAGCTTTCACACTTACTGGGTGTATCTCAGAGGTGCCATAATGGCAGATTTCCCCCCTTTTACTACTGATGAAGATGATTTGTATTACAGTATCTCCTTTGCTAACAAGGATTAGAGACACACTGTGCATAGTTAATGGCACAGGTGTTGCCCTAAGCTAGTTAGAGGTAAGTTGACATAGATGTCTTTCTAAGTAAATGGGGTTGAGCACATGAAAGTCTAATGTACAATGAATGTCCATTTGTTAACTAATTTATTATTGTAATTCAGATCAGTAATATCTTCCTTTGTCTGCTAGAGAAGTGTATGCAAACTAGCAACCTTGGGGGGTCATTTCTCTTGTGTCTGGAGTTAAAACTTCATTTGAAACCAAGGCTTCTGCCTAAACCTCTGACTATTTAACCAACCCAATTTGTTAATTCCACAGTGAATCTGCAATATATTTCACACAAGGGACTGACAGAATAGGAGGGCAATACTGGAAAGTTCGCTATGTGGAATATACTGATGCAACATTCAGTAAGAAGATTTGGTCAGAGGACATGAAGCACCTGGGAATACTTGGTACAGTGAATATTTTCCCTTCCTGTCGTTATGTCAGGTTTGAACGCAGATCCACTTGAATCCAGAGGGGAATTTTATGCATGCAGCTGCCAATCAGCCCTCTCTTGTTTAGATGGAAATCTATTTAGAAGGTAGATGTACTAACACCTTCTCTCGTTCTCATCTTTTAAGGCCCTGTTATAAAAGCTGAAGTGGGAGATACAGTGCTGGTTACTTTTGCCAACAAAGCCAGAAGAAGCTATAGCATTATGGCCCATGGCGTAAGCTTCAGCAAGCTGTCAGAAGGAGCTCCATACGTAGATGGTAAGTCTTGACTGTGCAGCTCTATAACATCCAGAATACCTGAGTATAAAGATTTTCTGTTGCTCTGCAGGTTTGCTCTTTATGTGGATGCTAGGGCACTAAAGGGATGATTTGATTAGTTTGTAGCTACCAGACATGTCACAACCCATGGGACTCCCCAGCCTGCCAATATGCTCGTTTTTCCCCCTGGACATGTACTGTAAAGGAGTCTAAAACTCGATGAGGTCCATGTTAAGCAAAAGTCACAGGCAGAATCCAATTGATATTTATGCTAATCTCTTTCAAGTGCATTCAGTGGATCTCTTCTGGACATGCTCCGGAATTAGGAAGCTTAAGATCTGGTGCAATGCCCCTGCTGAGTCTTTGAATACAGCCATCCACATGGTCTGGGTTGCTATACTCCTGATTCTCTAATCCAGGCTGGGCATTGCCTTCGCTTTACTGTCAGGACAGTCAGTGTTGGAGGCAGCTTTTATCTGATTGACCTGGAATGTGAAGCAATGATAATCCTTATTAATCCTCATAAATATGTGAACACTGAAATGGAGCATTCACCAAAGGCTTTCTTTCATTTTGTACAAGAACAAGATCTGCATCTAAATGTTAAATGCCACATTTAACTGATAGGCACCTTTTTTAGACAGAAACAAACCATTTAGAGGGGTGAAGTCCCATTTGCTTTGAACATGCAGGTCACCCTCTGGAGATGCATTCTGTCTCCATCAACTACAAAAGAAGCCTAAAGTTTGGGTGAGGGACTAAGATAGATGACTCAAGTCAGGTGAGCTGAATCCCATCCATAGCGCTACAAATATAATATTGTGATCTTTGAAAAAGTTTTTGCTGCATTTGTGGCATTGAAAACAAAGGTAGGTCTCTTGTCTAAATTGCTTTGTTTCTACTACAACACATCAGAAAGAAACTCATAGGACATAATCCCTCTTTCAGAACTATGCTAAGATAATTAGGTCAACATGTAAAACTCATAACATCATACAATAAAATCAATACAAAAGGCTTTATTAAATTCTGTTGTCTCCACTTGCTGACGTTGCAACACAAATTTGCCAGCAGGCCTCAATGCATCATGCAATTGGTTTGAGTTCAGCCTTGAAGTTACCCGCACATGTCCTAATGCCATCTGTGTCAGATGTATCTCCCTGGTGGAAGTGCGGCTTCCCTCTGCTTGCAGTCCTGCTGTGCTTTCATCTAACACTCCCCAGTAATAGTGCCCATCAGCACTGCACGCTTTGGGGTGGAGCAAAATCAAACCAAATCCTACAGTTCAGCAGCAGTGTGCGCTGCACATCCCTGGTATTGTAGAGAGGAACCTGACTCCAGATTCATCAACAATCTTCTGACCCTTCTTCTCCCCTTGTAACCCTTGTGTCCTGTATTTCCATCATATCTATTACATACATGTAGAGATCCTACAAGGGCTGTAGGTTTACACTGAAGTTAAATGATTTTTCAAAGGCTGTGCATTGACTGAGTTCAGCTTATTCATGTGAAATACTGCACATATGTACCTACTGACATCTACAGAGGTTTGCAGGCATCTTTTATTTGTAGTGGTCTCAGGAAATACTCTTCCATGTTGCATTTGACACTTATCCAGTCTCAGAGGGTTTTTAACTCCAAATCAATGCTCTCCTTATTGAACACTGTTGCAGGATGAATCCAGTAATATCAGATATGATCGAAGCAGTACTCTTCTTTCTATTGTGCTTTTCAGCAAATAGTTATGTGTTCATATATAATACTGCTATTTTCATTTCTGTTTATGATGTTTTCAAGAGGATTCTTTTGGGATATTAGAGAGGAGTATTAGATTGGTAAATGCTGCTGAAGCTGCCAGACACATCTGACTGTGTTGGGAAAATCTATTCAATGGATGCCAAAGCATTAAACAAAATTCCCAACTTGATTTTCCTCATAGCAAAGACCAGAAAGGTGACTTGGCTCTTTTTTTCTACACCGGGTGCAGGGCTGACCCCTTTTCCCAATTCTCCCATCAAGTCCCTTTTGTAAGCCCTCTTTGAGTGGATGCCGACATTCTTTTACAGCGGCTGAATTACATGCGTGGTGCTAAATTCACCCTGTGCGTGACAGCAGACAGTGGCCCAAATCCTCTAACAGTAGCTTCCAATAAAAGCAATAGCAACTGCCCTGTGAAGACTCTGACAGAGGTTCCTGTGCATTGCTACAAAATCAGAAAGAAACAATTACCAGGATCAGATTGGGTCTGAATTTCTAAAGAGCCACAGTTGCAGCTCTGATCACTGATGTAGTTGCTTTGCTGGTGCTTAATGAAAAGCCAGCACCTGTGTTTGTGCCACAGATAAACCTCACGATAGGGCAAGTAAGCTGCATGCATTTGAGGAAGCCAGATAGCATTAGAAGATGTCTGGGTGAAGCAGCTAAACTGTCTCTATAGGTAAATGGGTTTGGTTGTCCCCATGGCACAGGATTCGGGTGAAATGACCCCAAGGCATAAATGCCTGAAGTAACGGATGGTGCCTGAGCTGTGATTGTAAGGGGGAGCTGGTCCACATAAATCAGCAGCTACGTCTGACTTCCAGCTAACACTTGTATTCAGGAAGACAAAACCTCCTTTATTTGCTCTCTGCAGGCTATATGAAGCCAGGAGCCCACGTTAAGCCCGGTGAAACCTTCACATACAAATGGAGGGTGCCTGAAAATGGAGGTCCAACAGACAGTGATCCCCCATGCCTGACCTATCTGTACTACTCAGCAACTGATGCCGTCAAGGACACCAACTCTGGCCTTGTGGGGCCTTTGCTGGTCTGTCGGAAGAATACACTGAATCCCGATGGGACACAGGTGCTCAACATGGACAGCAGCATGGTGCACTGGAGTGGGGGGGTCTCATATGGGCCAATTTGCCCAGCTCAGTTTTCAGAGATTAAACAAATGGCATTCCCTAGGGTAAAAGCTGACCTAAGGGGATGGTTAGGAGGAGGAAACCATAATTCCCCAGTATTCTGGCTCATCCCTAGGTTTTCCATCTTTTCCATGCACTGATTGGCAATGAATGCATCTTTTCACCCCAAGTAAGTAATGGATACTTTATTTATCCTTTTGGTATATGGAAGAGTGCCAATCCCTGTCTCTACAAGGACATAGTAAGAAAATGGCTGCAATTTTTTAGGGGAAAGAAAGTTTGACTAAAAAAAGAATTGCTTGGGTAATTCTGCACAGATTGATTTTTAATGGCTTGGCTTCCTTCTTGGCTACAGAAAGGAATAGACAGAGAATTTTACCTCCTCTTTTCAATCTTCGATGAGAATGACAGCTGGTATCTGCACAAGAACATCGAAGCGTTTACTGGAGACCCTTCAAAAGTAGATGAAAATGATGAAGATTTCAAGGAATCCAACAAAATGCATGGTATGAAATATCTAATATCTGTTAATGATACCTTTTGTTCAGCCATATTAAGAGGACGAATTGGCAAGTTTTACCATCATTCACAGCCAACTGCGGTGCAGTGGAGATGAGGTGGAAAGCTGTCAGTTAGCTTATGGCCAACTCCTGATGTTCTTGGAGTGCATCCTGAAACCCCAGTCACATTAGCAAGGAATGCATCCACTTACCAGCTATGCCTGGAGAAAGGGAAGAGTGTAGCTTTCAAATACAACACCTGAATCTGTAACAAGGAGTAATGCCAGAGTCAGGCATCAATTGCAGAAGAGGCCAGTGTTCACTGGTGCTTTGAATTTCACTGCTGGCCTTGGCACTGACTTGGACAATGAAGGTCAACCTGCTCTTCTCTGCCAGCTCCCACTTTGGTACTGACCACCTCTGGAAGAGGGGAATGGCCAATAGTATTTTAAAACATCACTTGTGAATGTAAGTATCTGACTCCAGGATTGGCCTCTTCCAACTTATTCCTGACACAACAGATTTCAACAAATCACATATCCTCTCTTTGCGTTAGATTTCTGAAGAGCACTGAGAATATACATTGTTAGAGGACCTCTGGGCTTTCCAGACCCATCTATTTTATTCTTCTATTATTAGGTAATATCTCATACTGAAGTTTTGTTCTGCCATAATATCTTTTACCCAATGATCACAGACAGCTTTTGAGGATTAGGGAGTTTAGCTTTTCTTGTGAAAGAAAGAAGTCCATTTTGGAAGTAAAAGTGGAAATAAAAGGTCAAAATCACATAAAAAGGTTCCATCAGAACTGAATTTGTAATGTGGACTCTTTATGGCCTACCTGATGGCCTTAATGCTTTGGTTATACATTCTGCAGGCTGAAAGAAGGTACCTAATTTATACACTTCACTGTGTGTGTGTGAGGCACCCTCAAAAGCTTGGAGAAGTGCTACATCACTGCAAAGGGCTATTACAAAGTTTTACAGGCTAAAAAAGAACCAGGTAGAAGTTCAGAGTTTATAGGGATAGCATTACGAGATTATTTTGGTGTCATCCAGTGCTACCTCTGCTTCACAAAATGCCCCTTTAATTAATGCTGTGACTTGTTGAGTCATGAAGTGCATCACTGTCCCTGGAAGTGTTCAAAAACCATGGAGAGGAGGCCCTCAGTGACATGGTTTAGTGGTGGTCTTGGCAGTTCTGGGGTAACGGTTGGACTTGATGATCTTAAAGGTCTTTTCCAACCTAGCTGATTCTATGGTTCTATGAGTCTCTTGCCAGGAACGTGGTAGGAGGCTCTGCGGTGAGTTTCCGTAGACCTGCTCCCAACCAGGTTCTTTCCTTCTCCTCCAGCTGTCAATGGCTACTTGTTTGGTAACCTGCCAGGCCTGACCATGTGCAAGGACGACAAGGTCTCCTGGCACCTCATCGGGCTGGGCAGCCACTACGACATGCACGGGGTTCAGTTTCAAGGCAACACCATTGACCTGAGAGGGACGACGAGGGACGGGCTGGCCTTGTTTCCTCATTTGTCATGGACAGCGCTGATGCAGCCGGACCGTGTGGGTACGTCCATGAGCTTATCTTGGTGGTGTGGCACATGCAGAAACCAGGCAGACAAAACAACAGTCAGTGAGATACTCTGCTTTGCACAAGGGAGCCTGAAAGCATGGAGACCATGGGGACCTGGTGTAGCTGAGAGTTCAGGCTGGGCTGCTTTTCTGGGAAGGTGCTATAAATTAAATATGTATATGCACCTAAGAGTGGAGGCTTTGATGACCTTGGGATGGGCAGAGCAGGAGGCAGAGAGACAGCTAATGAGATGTTCATAGAATTTTCATAACTCTTGAAACAGGCTTTTTTAGCAAAGATAAAATTCACTGCTGTGTAGATAGCAATTTAAGCCATTTTAGGACTTCAATAATAGTTTTTCAATAATATTCTTTAGGAGCTTCTTCAGAAGCATATACATTAAAGAAACTTGCAATTCTCATGTATAATCCAGTGATACTTTCTTCAAACTCAGAGGGAACCACCAGCTTAGCTTCATGACAAAAAGTGCAGCGTTACTTTTCTTTATGTTAATGCAACTCTGTTTAAATCAACAGTCATCACTGCTGTGCAAGGCTGTGCCAAGGACCATCCTTGGCCAGAGCACTTGATGGAAATACCTGTATTGTGCACATGCCAGTTTAAACCTCTGGCACTGGTGTCTTTTTCATGTGCATATCCCATATATTTGTCAAGCATCCCTATCTGTCAAGCATCCCTATGCTTGACTTACCATACAGCATCACAGATTAGGTTTGCCTGAGGACAGATCAGAGACATACAGTGCACAGGAACTGATGCCAATATGCTTTTTGAAGTGTTTTAAATCACCTAACTCTCATGTGCTTTCGTTTCCAGGCACATTCAAAGTGGTTTGCAGGACTTTCGATCACTTTGTTGGTGGGATGAAACACCTCTACGAGGTCAGCAGCTGCCGTAACACCACCCGAGCCCGGCAGCAGAGCGGAACCATAAGGCTCTACTACGTTGCTGCGGAGGAGGTGGAGTGGGACTATGCTTCAAACAAGAGCTCGGTACCAAATATTTACAACATCAGCAGCAACGAGGAAAGGTACTCAAAGCACAAATTGTTGTGGGCATGGGGCAAACTGATAATGGAGGGGAAACTTGGAAGCATCCTTTCATGAAGCCAGCTTCGTACCTTTTAGGAGGCAGTCTGTGCTGAACAAAATAAGAGCAAATGTGTTTGTAAAGTGACGAACTCTCAGACTAGACTAGTTCATAGGCAGCATTTTCAAGTGTTTTCATCTGAGTGTCTTGTAATGCTGTAGAACCCAAGGCAGCTTCCAAGTACCTAAATCCATCTGTGTTCCAGCCCTGGCTCAGCCCTACAATGATGACACCCAAGCCCCTCCTCTCCCTCACTCTCTTCAGTCTCCCCATCCCAGTGCTCTGGTTTTCATAGGGAAGAAACCCATGTACACATCCCAGACATGAGCCCCTGCAAGGACTCCAAACGCATTAGGGAGATGCTGAGCCTGCTTCACTGCAGTGTGGTAGCCCCTGGCCCCCCTGGCAAAGTCAGAACATGGTAACCACTGCAAGTGAATCACCTCTACACTGCACTGTGCTAAGGGATAAAAAGCATGTGCAGAAGGTACACATTCTAGATCATATTGCATAGGGAGGTCTTTGAGATCACTTTGGTGAAAACAAAAAGGAACAAAGAGTGTATTTCAAAAATAAACCTTAGGAAAGTGGCTGGGAAACTGCACCCTGTGAAGAGGAAGAGTATGGTGAGTGGTGGAAAATATAAGAGTCACAGGTGATGAAGTATGCTTAAAGAAAACATTAACTCCAGTACTGTCAAAGGCTGTTGTTGCACACACAGTAAATTACTACATGTACATTAGTACATTACTAAATGTACTAAGTATTAGCACATTACTAAATGTACTAAGTCAGCACTTAGTACAGTAAGCAGTGCTCCTGAGGTATTTTATGCCTTTATTTAGTACGTTGTGAGCCAACCTCACAGCTCCTTTGCCAGGGGCACCTTGGAGACGAGCTGCCAGGAGACAGAGCTGCTCTCAGAAGAGGGTGAGTGCTCTTCTCCACAGCTGGTGGCGAGTGTCCTCTGCTGGCAAATCAGCCCTCCGGGATCCCATTGGAACAACAACAAACCGTGGGTGACTGCTCAGACCTGGAGGGCACAAAAAGCACCTTCTGCCAGGCGGGAAAACTCCTTTCCCACTTTATCTTCATGCTGGGAAAGCATTCCAGCCCTGCGCAGTGCATACCAGCACGAGGCAGGGGAAAGCAGCCCCCTCTTAGATGATGGCATTTGCTTTTGCAAGGTTAGGCTTCGGTTATCATCTTCCTGTGGCTGACTTAATAGCCAAGATAGTGAAAGCAGCCATTGTGATAAGAGGATTCCAGTTTGCAGGGACAGGCAGTATCTTTTATTGGAGCAGAGGATGCAGCTGGAGACAGTTGCTAAACCCACTCTTAGCTTGAAATTCATCTCTGCTCTGAAAGCTCTGGTGAAGGATTTGCATTCCCAAACGTTTGTGGTGAGTGCAATGTGTCCTCGGCTTTACCTGCTTGAAGAGGGTGTGTATTTAGTAAGGATTATCACTGTTATTATTTGCTGTTTAAAACCTCTTGCAGCGCCCAGGGTTTTGCATCAATCAGCACATTGGATCAAGCCATAAATTCTCCTCAAACCTATTGTGATGAGCACAGCAGTTACCAGCCTTTAAATATGTAAGGTTTAATGGGTTTAATTTTTGACTTCTAATTTTGCAGCTATGGGCATATTTTCTTGAATCAAGCAGAAGATCAGATTGGTTCAAAATACAAGAAGGTGGTTTACAGGGAGTACACAAACGGCAACTTCACACAGCGCAAAGTGAGGACGGAGGAGGAGGAGCACTTGGAAATCCTGGGTAAGTAGCTCTTAGGCTCACAGACCGAGCCTGATACGTGAAAGAATTGCTTTCCAAAAACTAGGTTTTTCCAGCTATGTTAACATGGGAAACAAGGAACACTGATGCCTGTCCAGGTTATCGGTGATTTTATACCCATTTTGTATAATTGCTGAGTGTAAAGATTCTTTCCAAATTAGAGAATTCATTCTTAAGCATGAATAAAGAGTTCCCTAAGGAGCACTAAGAGGGAGGATGTCAAAAAAGCAATTCCAGGATTCACCTTAACTTCAGAACATATAAGGTGGACTGTACAATGACTCTTGTAGGCAGATTAAGTCATTATTAAGGAGCTGGATTTGTATCCGAAATTGGGCAAGACAAAATTTTACACGTCATAAAATAACCATCAGCTGATATATTTTATGGGGTGGGAAGTGGGCAACAATGGCCATAAAGTAGCCAACACTCTCTGGGAATGTATTGGGCATTTCCTTTTTTGGGGTGCAAAAGTGAAAACATAATTTGGTTGTGATTTTCTTTCTTTCTTTTTTTTTTTTTTAAATAAAAAAAGCTCTTACCAGTTTCAGAAATATAATTTTGAAAGATACAGAAGCCATGCACAAGAGTTTTCCTTAAAAAGAAGGTGTCCAAAGACCTGCCTCCAGAGCGAACAATTCCTCCCATTGACCAGAAAGAAGAAAAGATTATTTATATATATGGAGCTTCTCATTAGCTGGGACAACAACCAGGTTTTGGTGGCTCTGCTGAAAGAATAGAAGAGTCCGAGGGTTTTGGGAAAGACCTTGGCTCCTTTCCTAGGCTGAGCTAGGGATAATTCAGTTTGTTACATTCGGAAAAGAAGCATTAATCACTGGCATCTTATGGTTTAATTTAGGGCCGTTACTCCATGCTGAGGTTGGTGACTCTGTACTGGTTGTGTTTAAGAACAAGGCCAGCAGGCCTTATTCGATAACCGCACATGGAATAGAAGAGGTGGCAAGAAACTGGAGATACATCCATCTTTTTACTGCAGGAGAGTGGTGTGCTGGAAAGACAGAGGTTCTTGTCTTCACAGACAGGATCTCTGCTCTCTTCCTTTCTCTGCCTCCCTTGTGCTCCTTATTCACTGCTATTTGGTCATCCCCTTTGGTTTCTCTCTTACTACTCCTCAAGGGTTAAAAGTCC
>JANHGB010027069.1:382-20063 GCA_026283785.1 Coracopsis vasa | reverse complement strand
AGACAAACTCCTTGCAATTACTCCTATGGATGTTTGTCTGCTCCTAAAAACCGTACCGCTTAAAGTTGGTCTCCATCTTTGCTCCGCTGCCAGCAGAGATACACAGGAGCCCCCTGCTGTCCAGCCTCGTGTACAGCCCAGTTCATATCCAGCCGGGATAGAATCTGTCTATGCTTACTGAGACAGGGGTGTAATTCCAGATGTTGGCATTTTATCCAGGGCATTCTACTGTGGTCACCTGGAATGGCTATGCAGTCACCTGGATTGAAATCTAGCTGATGTCTAAAGGGAAAAATCAAACAAGAGCGAAAGAGTCATAGGTGATGAATGCTCCTTCTAATCAGGCTCCTTCAGTGCAAAAACCAAACCTTACGTTAGTACATCTCCCAGGTCCTGAGAATTCCTGTCTTTAGCAACTTACATTCTGGGATCCTCCAGCAAAGCAGTCTTCTGTAGCATTAAGAAGATCTGTTCAAAATCTCCAGAATGTTTTTGGAAGATCTTTCAGTAGCCGTGATCCTGCAGACAGGAAGGGTGCTGGGTGCTCCTCCTGGTTGATTCTTTCCACAGAACTCCTAAAAATCTTTGTTCTCCCGATCTTCATCCCCCTTCCTTCTGAAAAGTGGCTATAGGGTTCCTCCTGCTCTAACACCATACATCCCCACCCTCACCGGTGCTTTGGGTTGCCACTCAGTTCCTACTCCTCTCGTGTTCATTTCATCCACTTAAACAATGGGTTGTGTTGGGTTTGGGTTTTTTTAAATTTATTTTTAAAGCACTATCTCCCAGTACCAAAATTAACAGTTTCTTCACTATTTCAAGACTTACCTTTTAGCCTTGCATCTTGGACTTGCTTCCATTTCAGCATAGTGTTCTCTTTTAAGACTGAAACGCAGGAGGTCATCTGCTGCTCTGCACCTAGAAATGAGTACTCTGGCATGATAGGGAATTAATCTCTCTCTCTATTGCTGTCCACAGCAGGTGATCAACCCTGTGCTGTCAGTTACTCTGCCAAGTAGTGCCTGGATGTCTACTTTTCCAAATCAACCTAGACCCTAGCACTGAAGTTGCTTCATTTGATCAAGAACGTGCGGTTGCTTTCTAACCGGTGTGCTGAGTTACAGCCTCCATTTGCTTTCTCCAGATACGGCTCCTACCTGGTGTGGAAGGAAGTGGGGGGCTTCAACAAGAAGGCGGTGATTCCTCTGGGTCTGTATGCAGGGCAGCTGGCATTAAACTGGTCATGGACTCCAATATTTTTTAAAGCTCACAAAATGGGATGGGTAAGTGGAAAAGTAAGTTTCTTAGTCATAGACTTCTGCAGTCATTGGCGAGGTGCTGAGTCTAAAGTTTAATGTTCTAATCATTGCTCCCTGAAAATAAGCCTGAGTGCAGACTATGGCTTGCACAAGTCTTCTAAAATTCTCTGTTGCACGCCAGCAGCCACCTGAGAGTATTTACATATCTACAACATCCGTAAGTTTTAAGAAGCTTTTTCTGCCACCCTTTGATAAGAGCTCTGTGTCACCAGCAAATGTAAACATTTATGCCTTACTGAAATTCCAAGGTATCTCTGGCAAACAGCAGTGGTAAGAAGCTTATCAGAACATTACTCGGGTAATCAGCACCCATTTTTACCAGACTGATTCTCTGCAGTCTGAAGAGAAACAGCTTGCCTCAAAAATACGAAAAAGTAACGAAAATTGAAGTATGCTTCACTGGTTCTCTAAACGTACGTGCAATGCTGTAATAGTGGAAGGCTTTGCAATCCAGCATTGATTCATTCACACCACATCTCTTCAGGCTGCATCTGTGACATGAAAAGACTGGACACGTTTACTTAGCTAAGTGACTTGCTCAAAGTTACACTGGGTTTGTAGTGAATGTAACAAAAAAAGAAGGTATGGGTGAGTGGGATTTTATTCTCCCTCTCTTGCTCCCAGCAGCAACACCCTTTGTTGTGACTGTTGCGTTGTTTTATGAGTCAAATTGACTTATAATTCAGCAGAAATCTCTTTTTTGTTGCTGGCTGGTTTTCTGAGAAGGAATTAACAAGTGCCAGAGTGAAAGAGGCACATAAAGACTAGTCAAGAAAACGCATCAAGTAAACCCAACACTGACCACCTTCCTGTGTTTCAGGGGTTGGTGACTCTCCTGCTTACGACTGGTACGGCAACAGCTGCAAGTGTTTGCTGGTATAAAGTCAACAAAACAGCAGCTTATTTGATGATTCCTTATTTAGCTTGGTTAACCCTGGCTTCTGGAGTCAACTACCACGTCTGGAAGGACAGTCGTAACAAGAAGTAATCCAAATAAACAGTTCTCAGCCAAAAAGATATTCTTTTTCCCCACAAGAATTTTCTAAATAAAGTTATAGCCTTATTTTATTTTTAGCTGAATTACTTCTACTGTTACAAGCTGACAAAGCAGCACTCGTTTAAAGCAAATGCGCCTTTACTAGGCAAGTCACAAAGGGCTGTATCCCTGACTGGGTTTTCAATCAGCACTACCTGTTAGTTTGCTATAAAAGCACTAGTTTTCTATATTACAGCATTATATTTTATATGACAACAGCATTCTGTTACAAGAAATAAGCATGAACTCCAACTTTGTGATGTTCAGAGGAAGAAATCCAGCCATATATTAACACAGCTTCCAGAAAGCTGCTCCTAACAGCAACAGACACTACTGTGGTCTGAATGAACAGTGACAGGCATGATTGTGGCCTGAATCTTTCATGTTTACCACTAGACACGGTGCTTTAGTGCTGTGATGTGTCCCACTACAGCTGCCAGATTTCTCTTCTGGTCATTGTACTCTGGAAATGTTTAAGATGAGATCTTTTTCACAATTTGTGCCTTCTCACTTTGAAGCACTGTACAATTTAGTGTCAGCTGAATGCATTAAAGTACATGTAAGCTTACTGACCTTAGTCCTGTTTTTATTGTTTTTAAATGGTTTTGAGCAGAAAAACAAAGCAACAGGATGCTCTAGCCTTAAAGACAGTCCCTTCATCACTCCTCACCCCTGCAACGGGCAAGACAAACTAGGAAATTCAGAGCACCAGGGCAGAAACTGAGAGAACCCAAAAAATGCTCTGAGGCATCACCAGCAGCTCTGGCCCAACAGCACTAACATATTCCACCTGGACCCTCATAGGGATGCCAAACATTCACTACTAGCCCCAAACAGGGGAGCTGGCAGCTGGGCCACTGGTGCATCTGCTGCCCAGCAGGGCAGTACTGGCCCTATAGCTATTCGTGTCTCCTACCGGTGCCTTGCTTCAGCTGCTTAGAAACAGAAACCAGGGTTTCTCCTCTTTGAGGTTATGGCAGCAGACAGCAAGATCTGGGATGCTTAGTTCAACCAGTTGCTTCCTATAAGATAAAAAGATCTCTTCCATCCAGGAGCACAACAGACTATTTTTGCCCACAGCTTCTGGTCCCATTACACAAATCTGACTACTTTCTAGACGTCATTCTTCTCATTTGCATCACTTTCCCTTTGTGATGAGGGAACCTCCCCCCTTAGATCCCCAGGCACTTCATTATGTGTTTTCAGGTACTTTGTAGGCAGAAAGTACCTTTTGCTCTCCCACAAGAGCAAATATATTCCATGAGCAGCACTGCATGCCTCCTATATCCAGTCTCCAGCACCCATTACTATGTATCAGAAGTAGTCATGCCACCTGTGTTAAGCACTTCATGTTTTCTTTAGTCACATTTAAGTAAGGAGTCCAAAAAAGTTCTGACTCATGAGCTGGAGACTGATAGAGCTGTCAGCACCATTCCTGGCTGAGGAATCCCCTCTCCCTTTGCCCACCTGCGCAGGCTGAATGTTCCTAAGACACAGATGGTTTCTTTCTCCAGTCAGTGGAAAAGAAGTAGTTTCTGCAGCCCAGCCTGAAATAGCCTAAAATATCCCTCTCCCTTCTTGATCATGAGGGATAATGTTGCTTATTTGCAAGGCTTGAATCAACGTTCAGAACATTTGTACAATTTCATAACTGTACTTTGCTCTCAAACAGATCCCAATTGCTGCAAACTAACTTAAAAAATACTACCCGCGTACCACACACTTCATGAGGGACAGAATAGTTTTTGCAACTTGTACATACACACAAAGCAAGATAAATACAGCCTAAATTGCTGAATTTCAGCCAGTTAACCCTGATTTGAGGAGAGAGATTGGGAATGATTCATTTCAAGCTGACACCCCAGTCCCAAATACCTCTAACTTAAGCCCTAAACCTTGAAGTCCAAAGACTGCTCGGGATCCTCGCAGAGTTTTCCAGATCCCTTTCATTCCTTCAGGCCTCTTCTGCATTCCTGTGCTGCTCTAGACACTGCATCCTTCACATTTCCTGCCTCACCCCTTCCCAAGCCCCTAGTTTCTTTAAGGGGCAGGCTAAGGATGACAGCCAGCAGCACAAGGCTGCCACAACTGTATGCTGTGCCCCTTTTTTTTTTTTAATAAGAAAATGGGAAGAGTTATCAAATCTTTAATTTCATTACCCTAGGAGTTCATTGCACTGAAAAGCTATTTTCCCATCAGAATATTTTAGATCTTTGTATAAGAGGGATAAATAAGAGACATACAAACTCTAACATTATCCAGTAAATTATAGTTTTAATGTCAACACAGGGAACTTGTGCAACGTCTCCCAGCAAGCAAGCAATCAGGCTACTGAAAACCAAGGTAAATTGCTCCAGTTATTGTGCTATTTTGAGGTCCCCCATATTCAACAAACAAGACATTTGGTCAACACAAACTGATGATTTAAAGAACTAAGCAAGACAAAGAAAATGCAGACAAATGATTATCAATACAGTGTATGGTTTATGCATGTTCTTCTGATATAAATTTTTTTCCTGGGTTACCAGTATAGGAAAATAGTTGCCTCAGCAGCTCACAGAACTGAAATATAAATCTTGCTGCTAAGCTTATCTGGGAAAGAAATTAATAGAGTGACGCCTCCTGTGGCTAGACAATGCATGTCACATGGCAGTTGTCTGTTTCATCCAGAAACAGGGTGCTGAAGACATCATTAAAAAAGGTAGGGTGGTATTTGCAGGCTCTATCACAGTCAGGATTAAAGTTCACCTCCAGGATCTGAGGCTGCATAATTCTTTTCCCTGTGAAGGGGAACACAAACATTGTCTCTTATTACAAGCTCTACAGAATCACTACTGTTTTTAAGCCAGGGATTATACAAAGCAACTGGGAAAAGCCACTTTTACAACCCAAGCTGGCAAGCTGGAAGGGTGGGTTTATTTCAGTGGGTTTGGTTTGGGTTTTTTTTGGAGGGATGGAGGTCTGTTCTACCATCATTATCCACAGGAAAATCATCCAGCAGATTCTGCAGTCACTGTGCTAACACAATGCCTCACTTAAAATGAGAATTTGAAGCAATTTAATAGGATGTCCCTGATGCAGCTATCTTGCTTGACAGTCTGAAACATCTTCCAGGAAACTGCTTCTTTCATGTTTCAGTACAAAGCTTCCTTTCTTAAGGCTCTTAGATATCTACCTTTCTAGTCCTAGCAGTGTTATTCCTTTACACTCCAGCCACTCCCACCTGCCACTTCAACTCATTCCTAAAGGAAATCAAGTTAAATTTTCTCTGAAAACTTCACCAGTACAGTTCAGAATCCACTGCATTCTGTGCAAAGAGAAACAAAGGATCTGATTTCCTGTCTGGTGTTGCGACTGTAAGCGAGGGTACAAGTTTCTGATGCACAGGTAACCATACTCTGCTCTGCACAGAAGCAACCAACCTGTTTGTCCACAGGCTGCCTACAGCATCACAGCCATGACTTTGGCACCCACACCACCATCTTCAGAAGGCCAGGGACCCATGCAGCTCACGTTCAGCCACAGATGTAATGTGAGTTTGGTCCTTTTACCACAATGGCTTTCCTTGAGCTAGTAATATTAGAGTTGCTTTGCCTCTTCCATTAAAAACAGCTCTGGGACAGGTAAAAGGCATTCAATGTGGATGTAGCAGATCCAGATTCAAAACCTTGCTCCACCTGAATGCCAAAGGCTCTATTTTACATCCCCTGTTTCTCAATCATTTTCCTCCATGAAAATGATTCATTGCCTATCATATAATTCAGATTCAGCACTCCAGCAGTAGGGTAGGGGCAGCCACGCAACATGCATCACCTAGTAACTCCTCTGGCAAACCTGGGCACAAGCAATGACTTTCTCCTGTGTCCCAGCGATCAGAGTTTCACAAGAAAAGGGTACACTTAAGTTCTGTTTAATACCCCCCTGGCAGTCCTTTTTGTCTTGGTGCCTCCGCTGCTTTTCTACCTACAAGAGACACGTGGCTGCGTTGGGCATGCTGAAAAAACATTTTTGAGCCTCCTGGTGAAATAACAAAGAATTTGCCCTGTTTGGCAAGTTTTGCTACCAGTCCTCCACAACTGGCTGAAGGAAAGACTCTGGGTAGTCAGCTATGCTATGGCACTGACATGAAGGAACTTCACACACATGTTCTTGCAGAGACTTGGCAACAACTAAGTGATGGTCCTGAAGACGTCAACAGCACTGACATGGTGAATGTGGTCCCTTCCCTGCTTTAATAAGTAACCATACGTTGAAGACACTGGGCCAAGTCTGGAAGCCACATTCAGTAGGCTGTTTCTTTAAGGTTTTCACAGAGAGACAGGTATTTCAGACGTTCTGTCACCATAAATGGGAAAGAAGACTTGCTGCTGGTAGAGTGACAAGATTGTACAGTACACAAGATTGTATTGGGGTTTGTGTGTGTGTTGGTTTGTGGCTTTTTGTTTGCTTTGTTTTTAAAAGCAGGGAACAGCAGTAGCAGGGGCAGAAGGGAAGCAAAAACTCAGCCAAGCAGTTAACAGCTCCCTCACCATTCCTGTTAACCAGCAAGGCAGATGCTAATAACCCCAAAGATCTGCAACTCCAGCTGTACTTTAATGTCAGTGTGAGGCACAGAGCACACAGCTCACACTGCTTGAGAAACAGTAAGAGTTTAGACAGAAGAAATAAATTTCTGAAACAGCCCACAAATACAAAGAATTCAAAGCAATGAGCTTCTCACCATCTCTGCTGGTGTCCCATTTCAGCATCAAGTCAACAGCATATATTGCTCTTGATGACGGATAATCACAGATGCCAAGAGGTGCAGGTTTAGCTGAAGCAACTTGGAACAATTCAGCAAATGCTTTACAAATATTTGCCTAACAACAGAAAAAGGTCTCTGAATGAGAAGTGAGGCTCCATACAAGCAAGAAACATGTTTTCAATCGCTTCATTCATCCAGCTTTTTAAAGTTTGTATAAATTACACCAGTCAACAGCTAAAAATCTGCACACAATTAGTGTCAAAATGTGCATTTAGACCTAAAGACAACACAGTGGAAGTTCCAAGCAACCAGCAACATCCAGGGACTTTTCTGGAGAGCCAATCAGTACTATGGAAACCCTGAAAATAGGTCATTTAATATTAGAATTAAGCCCCTTCTCAGAAGTCCCTTCTCCCTGCCTATCGAGTTGTATTCTAGCTCTGTTTTGTTCCGCAATGAAAAATCTTCTAGCCATTTATATCACTTCAAAAAGGGTGGTGGGGACATGGAGGTCTTAAGAACATATTACATTGGTATCTTGAGAAACAGTCAGATATCCAACATGAAAGTGAAATAAACCAGGAAGAACATACAGGTGTGAATTTTCGCATTGAGTTTACACTGCAGTGAACCATTCCTTCTGCAAATGAGAATATTGTGTAGGATCTCCTACTCTGTACACAGTACTCCTCTGAGGAACCTACAGTATGTATTTTGACATTCCCTTCTCACCCCTTGCAGTCTCTTCTTCCAGACTATTTTAAGCCTAATGCTGCAAAACCTGTCATTCTCTGAGTATCGCTGATTGAATATGAGGTTCTAGTTAAAACTGATGTCAATTAATTTATGAAAATCAACCCACAGTTGGGTAATTTATTCACTTTTGAAAGCACAGGCACATAAACGCTCAGCTACCATTCATTCTGCATCTTCTAGCTCCCGATAAATATGGAAGAATGCAACAATTCAGTTTTGTGCATGTTTCTGAACCGTTTCTTTACATTCAGCTTTTTCTTTCAAGCACGAATTACAAGAAAAAACTAATCAATGAGAAGGTCCTCATCCACCTTCTTGCATGTTTTATGGAACTATAGTATTTGGAGCTGCTTCTTTGCAGATAAAAGATGCCCTTGTATTAGGGAACCAGCCGTTTTATTATGAGAAGTATGAATGCAGTGATCAGGGACAGGGCTCTGGCCAGCTTGCTAACACAGAGCAGCTGAGCAGTGGCTGGAAATTCTGCCTTGCAGTCTTAAAAGCAAGATTTAATTTAACAAACAGGGGTTCCAATTTACTAGCTCAGAAATACTATGTTGTGAGTGAGCTCCAGTGCACTGCGAAGCAAACTAACCTGGAAGTGTACAGGCAGATCTTTAGACCGACAACTCAGCTTAAAATAGAGAAACCAAAACCTGTGATGCCATTCCACTGAGATTACTATGTACTGTAATTTCCTATTTACTTCTGTTTCCTGCTTGTTCTGATAGCTCCTTCTCTTGTGAAGCCATTTGAAACAAAGGAAGCAAAAGGCTGAATACCTCAGGGGTTCAACCTGTCAGAATCACAGTTAATATTCTGCCTCAGAGTAGTGAAAACTTTGAAAACAACTTTTCCACAGTCATTTGAGCAACATCTGTAGTGATTCGCACACTTTATATTCTGGACCTCCCTGCCTTTTTGCATGAGATAATAAACCTTCACAACCATAGGCTTAGACTACAGGCAACCTCCTGCAAAAAAGATGGAACTTGCACGAAGAAAGATTCTTGTCCCAGGCTCCTGGGGGTAGTAAGGACTGGCTTCATTACCAACTCAAATATAAAGAATTTTTATAGTGTTAACAATGAAATAAACCCCTCAAATGCTAAGAACAAAATTTCTGAGGGGGAATTGCACTAGGTTAAAAAATGCTTCTGAAGTAAAAGGTTAATATTTGATGTCCTTTGTGGAACTGATAGACACGAAGTGTGTTTTATGAGGAAAAAAACAACCAACCATGCAACCCAACACTTTTTGAAAAGCTAATCTGACGAGTAAAAAAGGATTCATAAACATTTACACAAGAAAGATGAACTGCTGACTTACTTGTACTGTTGCCCAAGGATATTCAGGATATTGTTTTTCAAACAGAGGAATAAATTCTTCACAGTGTACCTAAAACAGTTTAGCAACATCAAAGACTGTTTTGGTTGGGAATGACTGAGCAATCAGATGACAAGAGAATGGAACATTGAATACATTTTTCCACTCACACAAACCCAGGTACAGAACTATAGAATTAGACAGTTCCTGAATACTTTCCTTGCTACAGTATTTCTTCTCATAAAAGATCACTTGACAACTATTACCAGCCATTTCAATGATTCTTTTACTGGTCTAACAATATGAGTTACATTCAGGATGTTGGTTTGTATTACCGCATATAATCACAGATGACTGGCGCAAAGTAGGGAAGTGTCTAGGGAAGTATTTGCTTTGGGTACTTCCACCACCTTGACTGCTTGTTTAAGTGAATGTGAAATAGGTTATTTGGCCATAGTCACAAAAGAGGCACTGGAACATTTTCTGACAGAAAAGTGAGGAGCGTTCTGGACTGTTTGCTTACCTGTTTTAATGTTACACCGGGAGCATAATTCATGACTGTGAAATGCTTCTCATAGTCATCCAAGTCATCAAGTGAAAATGCCCTGGGGAATAAAACAATTCCTTAGTTTCTGAGCTATCAGATTTAATTCTAAGCCCCTCCACCCTAATGGGGGGAAAGCAATTACCGATTTGAAAAGCGCAGCCAGAACACATCATAGATGTACAGCTTGAGTGGTTTGATGGACCGCAGCAACACAACATAACGGATGTCAAATTTAACCATCCCCACATCTTCACGGTGAAACAAGACTGGGTTCTCAATATATTTGCACACTACCTACAACAAAGGAAAAACACTCACAGTAAATATAATTCAACTGAAATGAAAGCCAAGAGTCACTAGATCTTCATTAAAGGTATCCTTGTATGCATTTCAGTTTCTCTTTAGGCATGTGCATGAATACACAATGTTGTTATCCAAATAGGCACCTTTTATCAAGCTCGTCGACACTGGGGTGGGGAAGTGGAAGCCAGATATACTCATTAAAAAAAACAAAAAAAACCCCACAAAAAACAAAAAACAAAACAAACCCAATGTTAATTTCATTTATAATTTTGGTAACCTTGTTTTGAACTAGAAAGGTGAAGCAATTCTTTGTGCATTCCTGCATTCCAGAAAATACATGCAGTCCACACACCAAGAGAAATAAAGCTGAAGTGACACTGTGAGGTATGACCACATATTGCAGACTCCTTGTAAAAACCTCTATGATTCATCTACTGCTGGCAAAGACAGTGCTTTGTGCCACTGTGCAGAGCTGTGGATCAGCAGTAACGATCAACCAGGGGACAGAAGCAATAAAGTTCCACAATTTACGACCAACGTTAACTATAGCTAATATGTGTTGACCTGCCAGCCTGAGGATTAGTGTTAAAGCTGCATCACACAGGAGGACTCATTACTGTCAGGGCAAATTTTATTTTTCTAAGCAAGAAAACACCAGGCTCCTTGAGTTCATCACTGCAACCAACAGAGCTGACCAATCTGAATCAATCAGTTCTGAACTGACTGAAACGCTGCTTATGGTCAGCATATGAATTTTGAATAAAATAAATTTCCTTCTTTGCATTTTCAGACCTCCTTTACCAAGCAGGTTTTTTCAGCTCTCCCATTTAAACCACATTCAAAACCATGCTCTCTAACCTTTGGGCTGCTTTCTCTATGCCTGACGATATTGTTAAGGCTGTTGGTGATGTGGGTGTCCAGGCTTCTGGCCAAGTTCCATGGTTTGCATATCCAGTGATTATCTTCTCCTCTGAGACAGAAAGAAAAGCCAACACCTGTAAGTATCCACCTCATTCATCTGTCTGAGCATCCATGTGAACTGATTTGTGTACTGTCCCGAAAAAATAGTGTGGGTTACAGTGCAAGAACTAAGGACTTTTTGACTGACAGGTGGAAGCAGTAGGCCTTAGGCATATAGAGGAGAAAAGGCAGCAGTAGCTTGCACTGATCTTTTCAGTTAGGTCCTAGCATGCTCTCACTGTTAGTTTCCTCCTGCATTTGACTCCTTCAAAAGGGGAAAACAACCCAGCAACAGGAAAGCATCATCCTGAACATGCTTAGGTCACGGTGTGGAAATCATTCTACCAGGAGTCTGAGAACATTCTGGCAGGGTACCATCCAATTTTCCAAGTCGATTCCCCAGTAACACCTTCAGATCATTCATACTAAGTAACACCGTAACTCATCTCTTTGGGAAGAAATCACACAGTATCTCAACAGTTCATATTGCAAGAAAATGAAAGCACACCACCATCTTCTCACTGTCTAGTACCTAGTCACCTCAAGAGGTGAAATTCTTTGAAATGTCTTTGAGGAAAAACAGAACATGCTGGTCTTTCAATGTGTCCTTCTGAGTAAGGGCACAGTGACACTTGATGCCTTCCTTTCCTCATCTACTAAAGCATCAGGCGAAACTTCCCAAGCTGCATGGTAAAGTTATAAAGTGAGCTGAAGTTAGTAATGTTAAGAGGGTCCATTTTGTTTATTTGAGAATTCCTATCCCCTTCTTCCCATTCTCTACATACCACTGCATCCACTGTCAATTCTTCATATTAAAAAGGAATCAGATCACCACACACAAAGGATACATGGAAAGAGTGCTCTCTGCTGGTAATGCCAGTCAATAACAATACATAGAGCAAAGAATGGCCAAATGAGACTCCTGGCAGGTGGCACCATAAGAAAGTATCACCAAAGCAGCAACCTTTCAAACAGAATACTCCATGCTAGGCATAAGAGGTTATTTCACCAGCAGTACCTATTGCTTTCTTTCTCTTTTACCCAAAGAAAAATCTCCATTTCCGTCCACTCGAAGGCAGCTGCAGCAGCAGAAAGAGTGTGGATTTAAAACCCTAAACCTCCACAACTGCTTCAGGCTAATTCAACTAAAACTCAAGTTTACTTTCACAACCTTACAGAACCCAAGTACTTTAAATATTTTCACTCTGGCTTAAATGGAAGAGCAACTGCTGCTGGTCCCCTGGGAAAAAAATAAAATCACCAACATTTGTTGCAAACAGGCTCTGATCCTTTGTCTATCTGTTAAATACAAGAGGTAAGGTCTTGACCAGACAAAAAGCAACAGCCTTCTGTATTCAAATCATGGTGAAGTTTCTCTGTTTCAAAATGCATTGCTTAACTACTTTTACATTAAAGAAAGTACCTAAAAAGCTCACATATTCCAGGTAAAATTCACCTAAACAAAAATGCAGCCAGAGCAAACTGATGGTGGTGTAACTGCTGTCAAGCACCAAATGCAGGTTACTGGTGTTTTGGGAAAAGTGGGATCAAGAAAGCACAAAACAAGGAAGCGGAGCCACCTTCTGTCACGTTGCTGGAAGTAGCTGATGAACTGAGGCAATTCTGTTTGGAGGTTAAAAGTACGAGGCAACCATCTCGGCCCATCTGGCCCTCCAGCTCGTCTAGAAATGGATGCCAGGCAGTCTTTGACAGTCAGGAGGTTCTCGCACGGGAACTGATTCAACATTACCTCAGGCCTTTCCTCGCTTAGCTTCCTACAAAACAGAGAAGTTGTTGGGTGAAGGGGGAGGGCTGGGGAGGCCTTTGGGAACATAGTTTTTATAGCAAAACAAGAGTATGATCAGGGGAACAATTGCAACCTATAATCTTTGAAGTGTGAGAAGTTGTAGAGGATGTCTGCTTCTCCCTCATTGTCTGTGAACACAAACCGGGGATGTGTCAGGTTGTGGAGGACTTGCTGAATGTCTGTGAAAACCCTAGAAGAAAAAGGCACATGAAGAAAACCATCAGTTTGGTTTCTGAAACTGATCAACTTGTGCTTGAACAGAAAAAAGTTTTAAGCTTGGCTTTCTACAGGAATTATGCTTTACCCATACAAGACTTTAAATTGAAGTGGGACAGACTAAAAAAATTGTATTTAAACATAGAAATCTCAAACACAGTTTAGCTCTAAAACTTCACAAAAATAGCAATTCAGAAGACAATGATTCCCTGACAGAGAAGCACTAACATGAATTCTATACAAAAAGTCCCCAAATGAGAGAGAATACCACCTAAATGCCTTTGTTGCTGGAAGAGCTCTAAAAATCAACCTGCTGTCATCCAGAAGAAGGAAGTTAATAGAAATCCTGTCAGTTTAACTCAGTAGCTTCAGAGGACTACTTTCATTTGTTCAGAACTTCACACACAGAGAGACATTCTAAACAATCAAAACATATGTAAGTATGTACATTACATATGTGCAGGAAGTAAACACAGCTTTGAGGTCTGGTACAGATTCCCTCCCAGCCCCATTAAAAAATCCACAGCACATCTGCATATGAACTACCAGAGACCTTGAATGCACTTGAAGTTCAAAAAAAGGTTTTTACTGAAATTAGTGGATGTAACTGAGTAGGGAATCTTTGGAAGTCAAAACAGTACGGCTTTATTCCCCTCCAGTTGCAGCTACTGCAAATACATCCAAAACCTCTGGTTCATCAACTAATCAATTGGTTCTCACAGCTCTTCCAACTAGGTTAATGATGAGTTTGAACTATAACCTAGGGGTGTTACAAAGGATTAATCCGTGCTTAAGGCCAGATGAAAACATAACCAATGTGGCAAGTTCCCTTACTTCAGTAAAAAAAGAGGCAACAGTATGAAAAATACTGCTCTAACAAAGGCCTGAGGACAAGGCACTTGGCCTTACACAGCATGGAAGGACACCTGGAGAGCCTGACAGCATTTGATAACTCCAATAAATCTTATTACACATCATTCCCTAGACATCATTTGATGATTCTATGATTCTACTTTCTCAGCTGGAGAGCTGAGCATTCTTTACACAAATCAGGGATTCAGTGAGAGGTGGGTCACCTCCTCTTGCACATCCAAAAATCCATGTCTTTCTAGTGCCAATTCACTTAAATGCTCTGCATAAGCCCTACACCACATAAGTAGTGACCTGCGTTCAGACACTCCAAACTGCAGGCTTCCAAACAGAAAGGTTCTGGTACTCTTTTTCTCCCAGTTACATATTAAAACTACTTCATATTAACATTTTAATACTTACATATTAAAAGTACTTCTCTTTAAAAAATCTCCCACTAAACACTGAGATGCCTTTACAGATACACAGAAGATAACTGGTATCTTCTGTAACATACAGCTATCAACAACTACCAGAAAGACTTCCCCAGCCCCAGTAGCTTACAGCTATTTTAGAGGTGCTACTCGTATTAACAATAAAGCACCTGCTCTCTTAATCCTTAAGTCTTGCTTCTGAATTAAGTGACCTCATGTGCCAGAGCACTCTGGATTACGTATCTTAAGACTTCCTTATAGAACGCAAAAATGCAGCACAAAAGCAGCAGAGGAGCTCAATCTATCTTCACTAAGTGCAGGAAGACCACTGAAATAAACTGATGGAGGTCCAGATAAGAGGGAAAATAAGGCCATTACACTTGTTCCAAGTTTTTCAGTTACTGCATCCATTCTATAACCAATCCTCTTACCATAAAAGTCTTAAGATAGCAAAGGCTCTTGAAGGCAGATAATTTAGTTTTGAGAATGAAGATTTCATAGAAACACTATATAAGTACTGATTTTGGTGGTCAGATTCCTGTAGGTACTTCAGTATACCCAGTATTAATGCATACATTTGAAAAAATCAAGACCTCTGCCCTGAAGAACATGTACAAGGGCAGACTTGACAACTGCTGGGCAATTCCTTTGTTATCTAAGGAGCATGTAGGATCTTCCACGGCATTTCTCTTGGTTTTATTTAAACTGGTAACACACATTCCAACATCTACACATCTGTACATAAAAATACAGGCAGGTAAGAAATGCACCAAGTCCCATTCAGAGTTTGACAGATGACAGAACCCCTACACTGCAATACCGTGGTATTTTGGACCTTTCATTCTAGTACTGATGACACACTTGAATGAATGAATGAAGCCAGCTAACCACACTTCCTGAATGATTCCCTGCCCCACTCATACTGAAATCTTGGGTAGGAATGCTATAAAGTCTGGGATCAAAGAAGGTATTATTCAGTGGAACTGTGCAAGTTAAGATAAAACATTCTAGATTTTACTTAATTTACTCGAAGTATTTAAAGCTGAGAAGCAGTTATGAGAATCAACTCCCAAAGCACAGAGCTGACAAGATCAATCGAAACAGAGTTGTCATCTCAAAACAGCAATTTTGGGCATCTTTAAAAAAAATGACTGATGTAGCCAAAGAGAAACATAAAAGAGAAGATCAAGAGATGATCAAGCCCAGCACAAACTGAAAGGACTTTTCATACGAATTTTGTCTTTGAAACATTTAGTTCTTTTATCCACTTTTTTCTCAAGCCATCAATGAGCACAGCCGGACAGAACAATCTCCCTAAGGCAGGAGTTACTATTAATGCTACAAGATCTACTTGAACCTGTAATTTTGCTATATCAAACTACATGTACTTGCTCCCCTGCTTTTCAGGATTCAGGTTAAACATTTATTTCATCTTCCCATTCTCTGTCTTAGCTCTGCTTTGAAACAAGATGACTAAGAGTTTGTGCCAGGTTCTGAACTTTGCACCCTCATGCATTTAATTTCTTAGAAATCCCTAAACCAGTGGTAATGCACAAGGTAGAGCATGCACATTAACAGGCTACTCACATCTAGCCAGCTTCACACATTCCTATCTGCCCGACCATGGTGGCAGCCTTAAAACCTTGAAAGCTTTGGAAGAGGCCTCTCTGCCTCTGGAAGACTGTAGCTCCCACTACGTCATCTGGACTCTGAGATGCTACCCAGCTCCTAGAGGAACTTTAGTAGATGAAATTCAGAACACAACAAGAAGAACTTTCTGGCCTCCTGCAGAGGTCAAGCTCTCTCCCTTTCTCCTTTCCATACAGGAACCGGATAAAGAAGAGAGGAAAACCCCTAGGAGTACAGTGACAGGGGTGTTGATAACATTCAGAGCAGCAAAGATTTGGTATGTGTTTCCCTCCCTCCCTCCCTGAAGTGAATTCCATTCACCTGAAATATGCAATGCAAAATAAAAATGTAGCAGTGAAAAATAAGTCTGCATTTGCCAACATCCTCATTGTTTCTTTTCCATCTCTATCAGAATGCATCTACCTTTGACTCCTTTATCTGAAATAGAGGCAAGTACACCGGATGAAAAAATAGCTTTTGCTCATCCTCAGTCTGTAAACAAAGATTTCAACTACATAATGAAACCTAGACTATCAGTGAGCAAGTCAACAAATGCCTCCTAACTCAGTGACTTTGATTTTCAGTAGTTCTTCTCAAGTCAATTCAATCTAGTGAATAACGAGTTCCCTCAACAAAAGAGGCTGGGGTGTGAGAATACCTACCACATAAACTTTAACCTAATGCCACCCCTTAAGTAAATCATTGCAAGCAAGAATTTGGATCCCAGTGTCAGACTACAACCACCCTGGAGTGCAACTCACAGCACATTCTATGTCACAGTATGTTTTTCTGGAACAAACTAGTAATAAGGCAGTCTAGCCATGCAGTGCCATTGCTTTTGGTCACTAAAATCTCTTCTCTTTGCAATGTTCTTCTAGATTTCTTCTGAAATAGTTTCACAGTACATACTCCATTTTTGTAGTTAGGCACATACCCAACTTAAAACATCCCAGGTTTTGGCAAGATTCCTGTTTGGCAATCTCATCTGAAGAAAGTGTGAATAGTCTGTTATATTCACACAGCACAGAGAAGCACATGTACCCCGCTGGATATACATGCTGTAATGCAGAAGAGAGGTTTTTAGTCTCTCTCATACACTTCAGTTACACTCGCTAGTGAAAACAGCGTTGCAACATTATGTACCTTCTCTCTCACCCACAAGGTGGCACTTATTTAAAAACTAAAATCCATTTTTACGGCACCTGTGACAATCCACTTACTTGGAAGAATCCAACAAGAACCAGTAAGTCAGAATCTGAAGCAAGTGGCTACATACAAACACACCTTCAAGTTGCTTATGGTGTTCAATGCTGGAAAAGGCCGTTCAGCCTCAGCACAATGCAATCATATTTAACCTTGATAAAGAAGCATTTTGTCTGCAGATACATACTTGAAAACTTTGTCTTTGTCATAAACTGGTGGGTTTATCGCTACAGGCAGTTTCTCCTTGTTTTCTGCTAAAATAGCCTAAAAAAACAACAAAAAAAGAAACACGGAATAAATCAGCAGCCTCAGGTCAAACTCTGCAATATTCAGTGGATATGAACAGCTGCTTCGACCAAACTGAGTTTTAAAATATGCATAATCAGGTTTATAAAAGAAGTGATAGAAAAACCACGATCTTTAAGGGGAAGATATAGGTAAAATGTTCAGTATGACTCAAAGTTTTTCCAAGTGTTTTATTAGCAAGAGCCTGCTGAAGTTGAGCCTGTTGAAACTTTCTCAAATTGCAAACCTTTACAGGTCATTTTCTGCAATTCCTTATCTCCATGTAAGTATTTACTACACATATACAGGTGCATTTGTAGTTATAGTAAAAATGAAGGTCCACTTGCATGTCCCATCGCTTCGCTGTCTTCACTGCAAGTGAATCCCACCAAAGCTGCATTTTGAGAAATATGCTGCTCAGGAAAAACAATCAGTACGAAAGCAGAGGCAGAAGGAAATCAGAGCTAAGAGGCTATTAGTAAAAAAGGAACAAGAAATATGGCTCCAAGAGCGGGGCTTATCAACACTGTCAAAAGCATGCTGAGGAATTCCTATTTCTCCTAAACGTTAACAAAATATCAAATCACAGATGATCATATGCAGTAAAAGACAAAGTTGGTGTATTTCCAACAAAATGGAAAATTTGCCATTTAGCCATTATTTTTTTATTACAGATAACTAAAAAGGTTATAGGAGGCAGAAGCCTAATTCTGCTCCTGCAAAAACGAGCAAGGCTTTTTGCAGTCTTCAGTGGTAAACACGCTTGGGGAAGAAGGAAATCTCATTCCACCTTTACACCACCTCTGACTGCTGAAAGCAGATGCACATTTTGATCACTGTTGACACCCTGCCAAAGCAAGCAGCTCACAGAAACTCTGAAATGGGAAAAGTGCATCTTGAGACACCAAAGTAGCTGGTGTTCTGCAACAGCTCCCAGAATTCCAGCTGCTGCAGGTGGCCCTTGCAAGTTGCGGTGGTGAAATGTCTCTTCAGCCACAGATATACTTCTTTACCTTTATGGCTGTTACAGGGAATACAGTCATACAGAACTGGGAAGCATAAACAAAATCACAGTCATAATCAAATGTCTGAGACATCACCTTGAAAGATAGATTAGACAGTACAAATACAAAATAATTCCTGCAGTTACCTAAGAACAGGAAGAAATACAAGCCTTACATTTAAAAGATGACTACAATTCTCAGAACAGTACCAGGGGATTCACTGCTGTCTTTTCCACAACTTGAACACGGGGAGCTATTGCAGAACAGCAACTCCTGTAGTATCCCAAGATATACTTCTTCCATCCCAGACACTTCATTAAAAGCTGCCTTCCCTGACACAGGTTTCTGCAATCATTACCCAATCCTTACCCATAGTACCATTTAAAAGCTTTGTGGTCTGTGCTGGAGACCAGAATTAGGTAACAAAACCAGGTAAAAGATAAGACAATGTTTCTGTAAGAACTCTGTAATTCTTTTAAATAGAACAGTGAAGCCTTCGGGTTTACTTAAAGCAAAATTCGAATAAGATATATAACATCCTTAGATATAGTAAAAATCAACAGCCCATTTAACAACAAATGATTATGTACCCACAGTAGTAAAGCAGTTGCAGAAACTGCACAGCAATAGCAGCAAACCATTTTGAAACTGTGTGACTTGCATAAATATTTGGAAACACTTTCACTTAATTTTATTTCCCTGCAGAACTGCTGGCTCACATATTAATGCTGTAAACAGATCTCTGAAGTTGCTTGTACGTTTTTGTGCATGCAGCTCTGCTTCAGTGAAAATAGGGGAATTAGAAGTGTCAGCAACATGGTATCTCACTTTCAGTGTTTAAGGTTATGCTATGCCCTAAGCTATTCTTCATTGGTCTGTCACCAGTTAAGATTTGAATCTACAGCTAAACATGCTAAAGAAAGCTCTGTTGGTTGGTTCCAGTATTAATATTTTGCTGCCATCTCTTCTGAACAGCTGAGCAGCAGAGACACAGTAAAACATCTTTCTTTAAGAAGATGTTTTTAAGGTAGCGTGATAAAAGAGGATCCTCTTTGCACACATTTGCACACACAGTTCTTTAACTTGATGTGATCATCCCAAAACAGCATTAACACACATGGAAAGAATTGCCTTATCTGAGATCCAGGCACTTTTGCCAAGAGAACACCTGTAAGACATTAAGTTAATTAAGTAATCCAAATACAATCAAAGCATATCCTTTATTGGATATTGAACTATTACAAAATATATTTATATTAATGT
>JANHGB010027068.1:0-10833 GCA_026283785.1 Coracopsis vasa | reverse complement strand
TCCCTGGTGGTGTTCAAGGCCAGGTTGGACAGAGCCTTGGGTGACATGGTTTAGTGTGAGGTGTCCCTGCCCGTGTTGGAAGGTACTTTCCAACCCTAACTATTCTATGATTCTATGATTCTAACTGCAAACTCCCTGGCTTAACACAACCACCCTGTCTGACTGTTAGTGGAAATAGAGGCAAACAAGAAGCATCTTTCAAATGAGAAGAACATTTAAAGGGATTTTTGAACACTAAGTCTTGGTTTCAAATGCAACTTCAACACTTTTGCTGAACTTTCCAAAGGTGTTTAATCACTCAGTCACACTGAAGTAAACTGAAGTGCCTGAGTGCTTCTGAGGGCTTCAGCCCAGAGGAGCTGACTGATTCAATGAAGGGCAGTGGGACATAAATGTCATTTTTAAGTCCATTCTCAAAACCAGGGCTTATACCTTTAGATCATTTAAGATACTGCTCGTTTAGCTTTACCCTGTTAAAAGAGGCAGGAAGTAAACCAGCCCCTGTGGAAATCTGGATATTGTTTCTGGTGCTCTTCAGATCTCATCTTTACTCTTCAGATCTAATTTCAGGTGAGGAACAGTGATTCAATGTCCAAAGGGGAAAAGTGCAGCCTTAGCTGAGGGGAAAAAGTTGGATTTGATCTCTGAAGGGGCTGTAACAAATCCTAGCTAAGATTTGGTATCTTTGTGCTACAGCTCCTTAACATGAAAGCAGGTAAACAATGAATAGGAATAAACCAAAGCTCTTACTTTTGGATTCAAATCAAAGAAAGTGTAGTATTTAAAGCGTAAGAGAAGTTGATCATCCTCCAGAATGCCTTGTTCCATAAGCGACCGGGATGAATCTAACCAGCTGTGGAAGAGAACAACCCGCAGAGTCAGCTGGACAGGAAAAGCTATCACCCCTGCAGAGATCCAATGTAACTGGGAAACCAAAGTGGGAACAAACAGCTCCAATTCCTGCAAGCCTGGGGAAAACCCAAGTAACTCAAAGAGATGGAATGTTCATATGGATTTCCAGCTTTCATTGTATAAACACAATACCCACAATCTTCCTGTTTTTTTTCTCTAGCACTATTCAAAACATCAGGAGTAGATGCCAAACACCGAGCAGTAACTAGTTGTGGGGTGACGCACACCAATGAGATTCTTCCTTCTTCATCTCCAGAAATGGGAGATTCATTTAATCCAGGGCAAAAGCCTGTAATATTTGGAACTCCCTCTTTTCACTTCACTATTTGTGGTTTATAATTCCAGCTACTTCTGTTCTCCAGTGAAATCCAATGGAAATATCCAAGTCGCTACTTAATGCTCCACAGATCCAAACCTGACAATCCGGATTTTAATGCTAGAGGGACAATCCTCTCAAACTCTCACCACTAAACCCCCTCATGCTCTGAATTCTTCTGTGGTGTCCAGTAATCAATATTTACTCCTGCATAATTCAGTGGGTCACCTATCTGTAATGCATTAGAGCTTTATTGAATTTATCCACATGTATACATCCACGTTCATTTAAAGCCTTTCAAGTTTGCTATGCAAACTGTCCTTCAGCAGTGCCCACAGTGCTAAACTGGATTTGCCTTTATCTAACAGCAGAATTTAGTCCAGAGCTTGCACCATTACATCATTCATCACTTTAAATCAAAACTACCTAAGCAAGAATGTTAAATAAGGAAAAAAGGTTAAAAAGAGTTAAGTATTTCTGAAACAAAACCATGATCAAACCATGTTTTTAAGTATCAGTATAGCCATATAGCAGGGGGTTGTTTTCACATTCTGCTTTACACTTAAGAAACTGGATTAGTGCTACCCTTGTTACACCAGCTAACACAGATCTCAAAGAGAGGCATCTTACCCTGCATTGAGTTTGGCTTTGTCAGCTAAGGTCCGAGGCTGGTACATCTCTGCTAACGTTTCTGGAGAGCAGTTGGGGTGACTGAAGGCGAGGATGCTGCAGTTCTGCTCAGTCAAGGGACTGTCGCTGAACCAAGTAATGGTAGAGGAAGCTGGTGTCCCACTGACGGGGTCATAAGTGGGTGTCATGGTTTTACTGTACAAACCTGGACTTCCTGCAAGTTAGGAGAGTAATGTATTATTCCAGGGAAAACTGCCTTCAGATATAGTAGTTACCACTTAATGCTTCTCTTTCAATACAGTCTCTCCTGTCTCTGCTGTTTACAGTAGGCCGTGTCCTGCCTTCCATAGGTGATCTCAGGGACAGAACTGCTCTTTCTCATTCTGTGAGATCTCAGCTGTGTTGGAGGTAGGAAGCACTTTGAAGCTTTTATTTCTCCTTTTCCTTGCAGGTTGCCAAACTTGTTGAATACTTTAAGAGCGGTCTCACATTTTCAAAGAGCAACAGCAAGGCCACAGCTGATCACTTGTTTTCTGCTGTGGCCTTTCTCATATCAATGGAAAGGAAAACGTTTGTACAGACAACAGAAAAATACCGATATATTGGAGATTTCAGTAACTTCTTGAAGCCACTCATTTCAGGCCAACTGTGTCTTTTTCACTACATCAGACACTGACCTGGTCTCCCTGGTTCTCATTGTGTAACAAAAAGACTTTCTTCCTCTTTTTGCCCTTCAGTCAGAAGAACAAAACCATATTGATTTGTCATTACCTGATAACCCAGAACTCACTGGGGAGTTGCACAGGTTCAAGATATCTTCTGTAACCGCTTCTTTGTTGTTCTTGTCTTTTTTCTTTTTCTTTTTGAGCGTGTCTTCTGATGGCTTCAACAAGGAGAGTTCTTCTGACCGTCTAATGTCTACAATGGCAATGTGGGAAGTGAAGCAACATGAAACATGTGAAACTTAGCAGATCACATCCCAAAAAACCCCATGGCTGGTGATGGCATTTGGGGAAGCTCCATGGTGCAATCTGAACTCTATTTTTAGCAGGGTGAAAGCAGTAGCTGTGGAAAACCCAGTAATTCAGAAAGAAGGCAGTAGACTTTGGGCTGCGAGAATGAGTTTGACAGGATTTAAGCCTGCTTTTGTAGCAGCATAACTGCGTTTTAGAACACCAGGGGAAAGCTCTTTCTCCCTGATGGCTCTGCAGTCACCTTTGAGCATCCAGCCTCAATGACTTACGAATAAGCAAGAACAGAAACGGAACCACTGTATTTGAAGTTTGTGTCTTTTCTTATTCTCTATATTTCACATACAAGATTCTGTCTTGGCTGTAACTATCCCCTAATGCACTACTGATTCAGACAGGTATTGTCAGTTGCAAGCCTGGAACTTTGTTCCTGAAGAACACTTATTCTGGGGTAAGCAAAGATATGTTTGACAGTATTCACTCATGAGAAACACTACTGGGTTACTGGAGTGATTCAGTTGGAAGAAAAATGAGGGTAGAAATATTTATTTGGGCCAAATGTCATTGAACAATTATGGCATCATTTTATCAGAGCTGTTAAATACAATAAAGACACACTGTACCTTTCACAATCCACTGCTAGAAGATGAAACTGAAAGCTGCAGTGTGGTCAGTATGAAGCTAAAGATGGATGTGTTAATGGGCTAAACTTTAGATCCAAATTCAAATTAAGATTTTAGTCCCCATTTTACCCTAAACCTAAGGGATTCTGAAGCCTGCTTGCAGACTTGACTTATTTCCATTGATCACAGGCACACGGGTCTGGCATGCTCCAAAATCTCACTTGGAGGTGCTCCATTATTAGAAGGAGCAGAGACCTGTGGACTCAGTGCTGCAACACTTTCATGGGCTTGTGAGGGGTTGTTAGGTATGCCCTGACCTGGACAGCTTTGGGCATATAAAACCTTGAACATTTAGAACATGCTCCTTCTGAAGTGAATACAAATAACCAGTAGGCCAAGTTGAGTATCATTAATGTTAATGCAAATAGGTGATAAATCAGCGACACCATTAAAATTGCCTGTGGTGAAAGTTGGTGTAGGAGATGGATAAACTCAAGCTCTTAATCAATGGCATGGAATAAGCAGGACTGAATCCTGCTCAAGGGGCAAGGATCCCTATGGAACCATCAAGAGGACTTTGATTATACATGTGTAGCTCATGGGACACATTTCTGACACAGTTTGCACCAGTTATCACCAAAACTCCAAACCACTGACGTGCACTGGATACTAAAACCCAAAAAATCCATCATTTGAGCTTGGATAAACTCAAGTTTCTCCTTGAGCTCAACAGTTTGATGAGTAAGAACTTCACATCAAAACAACATCACCTAATAAAATGCTTCAGCTTAGTAGCCAGAAGGGATTTAGCTTTACTTACTGAGGATTTTGCAGATGTCACTGACAGCTTTGAACACCATAGAGGAGAAGCTGACTTTCAGTCTCACTGTCTTCATGTTTGGCAGGCGAAGCCGCAGCATTTTGTGCTGAGTAGTAAAGAAGAGCTTAGCATCTGCCTGCACCCCGCATTTATCCAGTGTCCAGTGGGTTTTCAGAAGCCAGCATTTTTTTTGCTCCCACCAAAGGGCATAGTCTGACCAGTCCTGTGCTATTTCTAGGAGAATACAAAATGGTTATTAATAAACTCTGGAGCAAATGTACTAAAAACCCCCTTGGTTTGGAAACTGTGTTCTGCAATCAGGAGAATTTATTTACATCATTTTAATACTCATTTTATTTACATTAAAGCAGCAACTACAGTTCCTGGGCCCTGGACCCCATTTGCTGCTGCTTGTGGCCATCACTGGGAACTAACTTTGTTTTCCCTAAAGAGTTAATGTAGGTGCTGACTTATGGCACTGCCTTAATCTTGCAATATCCATAGGGAAGTGCACCTCCTGAATCTGGTGCTATACATGGTCCAATGCTGCTTGGATTGTGCTGGGATACGCACTAATAACAAGGATACCTGCTTGACAACTTGACAGTGCAAGCTGAAAATTCTCCCATAAAACCTTGTGTGCCCCCAGATGGGCACAAGTGCTTCCAGACTCTCCCAGGAAGCATCACTGAATGGCTCATCTCCACAGTGTAAGAACCAGCAATGAGTCCTTTGAAGTGTTGGTGACACACAGTGAAGGGCTGTTCTCAGCTCTTCCCTTCGGCTGCACAAGGATGTTCACCTGAGTGCAGCCCACTTAAGCCCACTATAGAGTGGCAACATTCTTGAAATAATCAAGGAAAAGAAGTATCATTTTGGGAGTGAGCCTTGTGACAATCAGGAAAGAGTTAACAAACTCTCTAATAAATAATGACCTTCTCTACCACACAGGATGTGGAAACTTCTAAGTGAAGCAGAAACTTGTAAGTGAGGTAGAATGGGCCATGGTGCGATATGGTACAGTTAAAACTGCTATTAGTCTGTGCAGGAAGAGGGCAGGCTGGTGTGACTGACCCCTGAGTGATAAGGGCTGCCTACAAAACCTTGTCAGAGAGGACAGGCCTGCCCAGAGATGACTGACTTGTTTCACTAATATGGACTTGCCTGTGTTTTGCTTGAGTCAAAAATGTGCATTTTGTACTTTGAAAAGTAAGATAAAGTAAGATTTGCTGAGTCAAGAACAGATAGAAGACTTCGTTCATGACTTATTGCCTACTCCATATGGCACTGATATAATAATCAGATACTATCTTGTCTGTATCATTCTGCAGCCTCAGAGCACACATGACTATTTTGGAAGGCAGCTCCATTTGATAGCTTTGAGTTAAAGAAACCTAGATGCTCTTATTGCCTGTAGCGCTGACTTGCTGTGACCATGCACTGGGTATTTCACCTTTCATTTCCTAACTTTGATTCAGCTGGTATCTGCTCTTCATAGCTCTTCCCTAAGGGATATATGCGATGATAACGTGGCTCAGATTTTGGCTAGAATGCCACTATAGCACAGGAAACAGTAACTTCTGAAGTGCCTTCATCAACTAATCCTGTCTTTTTTATGGCTACAGGTGGATAAAAAGGGTATCAACTACTTTACTGGCCCTCCAACTAGCCACCTGTAAAGTCTGTCTGGAAAGGGAGCTGAACATTTAGTCTAGCCCAGTGTTATTTGTGGAACAAGACAAAACAAAGGTAAAGTTTTGTTTGCACTGTGACAGTCACAGACAGGGAGGGGTTCTGGCCACACAGACCTCCATACTCCATGCACCCTTACAAAGAAGCGAGGCAGTGCCATTTCAAAACACACAGGAGCCTCTTCATGCAGAGGGAAAGCTGCATATATTATTTTAAATAACACTGTGTAAATTAAACAGGTCTTTACTCACTGATTTGTTCTACTAATTTCAGCATCACTCCTCCAATATGAAGGTCCCCTGTGACCCGTAGTAAAAATTCCTTTTGTACCTCTTCGTGCTGATGATCAACTGTCACCAAGAGCTCCCAGGAGTGAGACCCATAGTCATTTGAGGAAATCATTTTGGAAAGGTCTATGTAAGCTCTACAAACACAAGACAAACAAACAGGTTATTTTCCCTCCGCTCTGAAACAAATGCATTTCTCCATAGCCTCAGAATACTTCATGCTGCCAAGACTTTGCAGTGGCCTTAGCTGGAACATCACATGTGTTATTTTCTTACCTCTTAACTGGACTCCGCTCTTGTGGTTACTCTTGCAAGACAGGCACATGGGATTATTTGTTTTCATTGGTTTTATTCTGATTTCACCCCCTCCCCAGCTCAAATGTCTGCAGTTGGGCAGAGATAGCCTTGTTTACCTGGGTTTCCCCACCACACACTGCTAATCTGGCAGTCTGGGCACCATAAAGCCTCCATTGTGGGTGGGATCAGTTTTGGCAATCTGTCCATTGAACAAAGGAATTTCACTGACTTGTACACATACAGCTGTAATTCTCACTGCAAATAGACATTTACACTTGCACTTCTGCCAGCTTGGTCCTGTAGTCTGGCCTATCTGGGTAGATGTGAGGGGAGACAAATGACTTTAAGGGCTCTCTACCAGCAATATCCAGGCACATAACTGCAGTTTGTGCTCAGTGCTTGCACAAAGAGAATGGGATGTATCCTGTCTCAGCAGGGTGAATGATCTGAGATCCCACCACACTCCTACCAGGACAAGTAAACAGTAATCATGCCAAAACCAAGCTAGAGAAGATGCTCAGAGTAGCAGCTTTGGTTATCATCGAAGAGTTCTGCTGATTACTGAACAATGAGCTTGTAGGTATAAGGTGACTGATGCTGCAGGAAGGAGTTGTGATATTTAACCAGGTTAACATTCAGCATCCTGTCAGAACCAAGCCTTTGCAGCTGAAGCTTAGGGAATAAAGTGGATGACTTCCACTTACTGCAGCCTTTCAGCTATACCTGAAAACCCAAGTCACAGACAGAGACTCTATTAACGGTGCCATATACAGACTGCTTCTGACATAAACCTTTAGCCTAAAAGTCAGGTCAGAACTAGAAAAATCAAGGACAGTTGTCACAGGGGAGGAGTGAGGGAAGGAATGATGTTTTCTAGGACTGACTGCAGGACAAGATCAGACTAGTTTAGGTTACACTAATGTAAAATTAAGGTAAAGGTTAAATATAGCACTCCTAGAAACAGGGTGAAAATTTAAGTTCACCTATTTACCCAGTTTCTAACAAAGCTTTATGTTGCCTATTAGATAATAAAAGAGGGTTTTAGTGCCACAAGATACTGCCCCAGGGCAGAGCCCAGTTCAATGTTCATCCTGAGGTTCCCTGCCAGAGGCGCAGGGAGGCTCTTGTACCTGAACAGCCAGCTTAGGGCTTAATCCTCCCCAGAATTCAGGTGTTATTCACGTTTCTTAACATCTTATGGTTTAAGAATGTCAACAGGAAGACTTTTGATATTTTGTTGTGTATCATGCAATATTTGTATGACAGAATCAGTCATTTAACTGTTTCAGGGAAGTTCTTTTAACTCTGTTAATATAACCCTGTTTAATTTTGTTCTCAGAATCCTAATGTTGTGGACTTAGTTCCTTGAGCTCCTTTGAGCCTGATGTCAATCCTACTGATGTAAAATTAGGTATCAAAGGGATAATACAAATGTGGTGATAATGACAAATTCTACTAATAAGGAACAGTGATTCCAAAAGGCAGTGAAGGTGTATCTGTTAAAGATTAGATTGACACCCCCCTAAATGAATGACAATGTAAATGGAACAATCTGTCCAGCTCAAAACCATCCTCTTAGGGGAAAGTCACCTTAAGGAGCAGTTGCAGTAGAACAGTGCTGGGAATCTGCTCTGACATTCTAAAATCATGATGACTTAAAGATAGCCCTAGCTTAAACCCCAGCAACTTCATAACCATATGACTCCAAAAGGCTAATTCACACCGAGGAACAAATGATATTGTTAGTTAAGTTCTTGGATGTGCCAGCCTACACCTTTTCACCAGTTACTAAACCAACAAGGGCTGATACTTCTCCAGACTGTAAGTTTGTTTTGCCTTGGTAAATATAGACATTGAGTTGGATATTGGAAAACACTATGGCTCTGGGATAGAGCTGGGATTTTGAACTTATGCTGCTGCATGTGTGCCACATGGATTTGGTAGCACAGGCCTGCATTAGGGGCAGGGGGTGCCCAGCAGAGGAAAGGGCTGTGTCCCTCCCAAATGCACCGTGTCCAGTACACGGCTCCTGAGATGGGCTCCCCTGCAGATGAGGCTTTCAGCATAGGGCAGTACAAGGTGAGAAAAGGGAACAGTCATCACTGCACTGTATTCACAGCAAAACAAAACCCCTGGACTTTAGAAAGGTCAAAATGCTCATAAACATCAATAACAGCTTTAAAATGGATAAATCTACAGCTGGCCTAAGCATGAGAACTGTGTGATTTCATTGCAGGAGCACAGGAATGAAATCTCATAGAGGAACTATACCTTTGCCTACACTTTCTCCACTATAAGCCAGTATTGTTACAGCAAAGAAGTACTGCATCTGCCCTGCTGTGCCAGAGAAAACATTTGGGAGCTGCTCTGGATTTGGGTTTTTTCCCATCTTAAATTAGGTTCAGCTTCCCAGGCCAATGGTGTGTACAAATGCTTGTGCTGACATGGGTGAAAATGAGCAGCCCAAGGGGTGGGTGAAACTCCTTCTCTCATTCATGTTGGCTTGGAAAACCATGGCCTCAAGTGCAGGTAATCCTGGCACTCCGTCACTCCCTAAAGCTGCTCCTTCCCTGCTTCCTCTTCAAACCAGGAGGCTTCAGTTTGATGGTAAGAAAACACAAACATGAGTAGATCTATCAGAGTACGCAGCACAAACAAAGCTTAGGCTGGAAAAAGAGGTGAGCTAAGAACAAGGACAACTATGGTGGATTGAGACCCAAACAAACCCAAGCAGCCAGGGCAGGCCATGGACACTCCATGTTTTGAGACCTTCAGGTCAAGACTGGATCCTCTCCGGGCACACAGCCCAATTCCCTGGCTCCACGTGGGTTGTGGCTGTAGGGCCTGGCACGGGGAGCTCAGAAAGGCCAGAAACATACCTGCAGGCTACCGCTGGCTCTAGTCAGGCTTTCTACAGAGCATCTGAGCCAACACAGCTATAGAAAAGCAGCAGTTGCTCTATGGATTGAGAGCTCACCTCGAATTTTACCCCTTATAGCCCCGAAGTTCAACCTCTATGTGGAAATACAGGATGTTACTTGTACTAGAGCAGGAACAGACCCACTGTAAGGTAAAGGGGAGAAAACAGAGTATTTCTAGGCACCTCTCAGGGGCTGCGCGGCACCAACCCAGCTCCCCCCCCGGTCTTTGAGGAAGTGCGGGGTGCCGCGGCGGGAGCGATGGGGGAGGTTCCCCGCAGGGCAATCACTTTCGAATGATGACGATTATTACTATTATTATTCTAAAATAACCAAAACCTACACAATTAAACCTAAAATCAATCTGGTTCCATCCCCCCTCCGCGGGCCCTCACCTGCTCCTGCTCCCCACCCGCGCTCTCCGCCGGCAGCGAACCACCCTTCCCGGCTCCCCCCGTCGCTCACCTGCGGTCTCCGATGGCAGCGCCGTCCTGCTCCTCCCGGCCCAGCTCCCTCGCCCTTCGCTTCCACCTGGCGTATGGGGGACGGCGAGGAGAGGAGGAGCAGAGCCCGGCCCGGCCCCGCTGCCGGCACCCTCGGGGTAGGCGGCACTTCCCTTCCCTTCCCTTCCCTCCGCCCCGCTGCGCTCCGTGCTGGCAGGTAGGGGAAAGCTGATCCCCGGCCCTCCACCCTGTCAATAGAACATCGTAACCCCGAGGCCATGGAGCCACCTTGGGTATACTTCTTGTTGCTTCATGGAGCCGCCTTGGGTGTGCAGGTGGTTGTTGCTTCTGGGTGGTTGTTGAGAGAGATTGGAGACTATAGGGAGAAAATAAGCTTAGTTCTGCAGGTGCGATGCCAAAGAGTAGGAAGGGGTGTTTGAGATGTAGGGATGTGTTGTGATGTACGGAATAAAAGTGGGATGAGCTGGTTGGAGATAGGCAAGTGCTTTGCAAGGTGGATTCACACAGAAAGCCTTTCTTGCCTTAAACCTTTGACTTGCTTAGTGGTGTAGTGGCTAGATGAAACACAGTGAGGAAATAAAACTGAACTAAACTAATAACTGGAAAGAGAAATAAAGAGTATAATGGAAAAGTTCTTTCAGATTAAACTCATCCTGAAAAAAGAGCCCCCAGAGGCCATAAAGGCATAAATGATTCCATGGACATTCCATGTCACATCCCATGGACAACAGTAACTTTGGTTAGAACAAAGCAGATAAGAAATTGTCAAACCACAGGTAAAATCACAGGATATTTGCTCCCCTAATTGCTGTCCTAGACTCTGCCACTGAGGCACTGGCACAGAGTGCCCAGAGAAGCTGTGGCTGCCCCATCCCTGGCAGTGTTCAAGGCCAGGTTGGACAC
>JANHGB010027063.1:30740-42342 GCA_026283785.1 Coracopsis vasa | reverse complement strand
TGCTCCAACCCAGGTGTAGGACCTTGCACTTGGCATGGTTAAACTTCATAAGGTTGGCATCAGCCCACCTCACAAGCACGTCAAGGTCCCACTGGATGACATTCCTTCCCTCCAGTGTATCAGATTAGAGGGGCAGGATCACCTCCTTCGACCTGCTGGTCACACTGAGAGATGGTGCTTGTCTTCCCAAGTAACCATTAAACATGATGGATCCCTGCTTTCCCAGAGACAGCTGAACACCTGCCTGACCATGGGAAGTGGTGAATTAATTCCTTGTCTTGCTTTGCCTGTGAGCAGCTTTTGCTTTACCTGTTAAACTGTCTTTATCTCAACCCATGAGTTTCACTTATTTTTTTTTAACCCAACTGTTTTCCCCATCCCACTGGGTGGGCAGAGCGAGCAAGCAGCTGTGTGGTGCTTAGTTGCCAGCTGGTGTTAAACTGTGATACAGGAAAAGTCCAAGACAATTCTAGTTTTACAGTCTCCTTTTTCAGCTTGCAAACTGGAGATAAGAGCAGACAGGCTTTACGATGGTGTGGAGAAATCAATACATTTTTATTGATTCTTGTAGCTGCAGAACTCTCACCCAGCACAAGTACAGGGGTCAGAGTATGAGAACATGACTGTCCTGCTACACTACAAGTGTGCTCCTCAGAAATTGTGCTATTTGATTCACCGAGGATGAAGTCTGCACTGTTACATGACTTCAACAACAGCAGCTGACCCAGGATCCCCTCTCAGTAGGGGAAGTTAGGTGCTGCAAATTACCCACTGCACAGGTCAGAAACTACAAAAAAACTAGTGGCAGCTGCTGCTGAAGGCACAGCTTCACATACGAAAAATTCTTCTAAAAAGACAATTTTCAAATATTTACACAGACCTTATTTGAAACAATGCATATTATTCCAAAAGAAAGAGGTCCACAAAGTTGCATGTGAAGAATGACACAGAAGTATAAAACATCGAAACAAAACAGCTTGGAAAACTGGCTCAGAAGTGGATTGGTCAAGAAAGAATGAAATTAAGAACCTGGAACAAGCATCTAATTTTGAAACAAAAGGAGCTGGGAAAAAAGAAACAGTCAAAATGAAATGAAAATTAAATTAATATCTTGAGTATAAAAAATAATTGAAGCAGAATTGTAAGGTTTACATTTAGTTTACATTTTTATAAATCCTCTAAAAGGATCAGTGAGAGTTTTTCGAAGTTGTTTTGATTTTGCTGAAACATTAATTTCTTAAATTGGCATTTTCATCTTCTGGTGGGAAATTTCTGACCTGCTTAGACCCTACTAAGAAAGTGTTTGTTAGTGAAGTGTGAGGTTCTGTCGCCATTTTCAGAGTCCATTATCACTTGTTCCAAATTCCTTTAACTCTTCTCTTTGACGTTGTGCTACTTTCCACTTCATTCCTGGATTGCACCACCTAAAACCCTACACCTGCTTTTGATGTCACCAAATAGGGACAATAACTATAGTTATTTTCCTTTACAAGTCAAACCCGGAAGGTCTCTCTTTATTCATTCTATTTCCATCGCCAGTGTAAGTGTCCTTGTTGTTTTTCCCACTAGTGAAGAAAGGGCAAATGTCATTTTCACTGAAGCAAAGACTTTGCTTTGAAGCAGTATTGATTTTTCCTTTCCCCTTCTGAAGCTTTGCCAGGCTCCATAAAAGCATGTCTCTTGTTCAGAAACCTCTTTGGGTTGAGAGACAACAGGGGCAGCAGAAACAGCAGGGTGCAGTGGGAAGTTAGGGCATCTGCTGGAGAATGACAATTACAACAGCAGATAGAAAGAGGTCACTTTATTTTTACCTGTACTGTGAGAACAATTGTGGATCAGAACAAAGCCAAATGGGAAACACAGCTTTAATGCTAACTTATAATTGCTCTTTGTCTAAACCTGAATATGAACATTTTTCTAGGGTTCAGGTGTTAGCAGTAGGACACTAAGACCATCAGAAGTGACAGCTTGGCTAGAAGCTTAACCACAAAGACGACAACATCATGACTTTCTGGCACAATGCTATGAAGATATGAGACTTACACTACACTGTATTGGAGCATCATCATCATATGGACCTGCAGAGAACTTCTTCTGAATGCAGGTCCAGTGCTACAAAATAACTCATGTTTAAGAGAGCTGAATGAACTTGTTTAGAACCAGCTTATGCAATGCAGCAGCAGGTGAGCACGTTTCCTAAGTTCAAGCATATTGCAAAAGTGTCTTGCTTTCACCAAAATGTCTCTGTTTTGCATAGATTTCTTGAAGTCTATGACCATGTGCACATATTTAGCATCCCTGCGCTGGAGAGTCTCTTATTTTTAATGTGAATATGGGTGCTAGCTTTACGTCTTACTTAAAGGTGGTGTCTCCCACTGCCTCCAACACTCCTCCATGGCATTTTGTTCATGCTGATTCAGAGGACTGTTGGATCACTTATTGAAACATCAATGTCACTTTTTGCCATTCTTCTGTATTTCTCAGAGCTGTCAAGCTGGGAGACCTGGTCTTCCAAAGCTCATTAGATAAACAGCTGCTGCTGATACTGCATGTAAAAGTACAGCAGCTGCCTTTCGCAGAACAGGTCAAGTAATAATTGCTGTAGATTTTCCTACGGTTCTCATTTTTTTTTTCTGGTAAAATTAGTATCTACTACCAGGAATTAAGTAACAACAGTAAGAACTATTCCTAATGCTAGTGAGTGTGCTCTCATATTCTAAAGAAGTAAATTAACCTGGTGCCCCCCTCTTATTACCTTTTCCTATTCAGTTCCATCTCACAGTCAGAAAGTTCTTTAAAACCTAAAAATCCATAAAATGGCTTCCAAATTTTCAGCTATTTTGAGAACTGTGCATATGTGACAGCTGGAAATGAGACTTTTTGAGCACCTGTGAAAAAACCTGGTATCAACAGCAATGAGAGGATTCTGTTGATTAAAGGATGTTTTCTGCTATTCATTTATAAGGGAAGTGATTCATTAAGTGCGGTCTGAAAACCATCTTCATCCTGAATAAAAGGAAAATGTTTCGTGGTCACTGGGGCTTACAGGAATAGCTTGAACACGCCCCCTCCCTTCCGCCTCCCCCCCCATCTTTGATGCTGACCTGCATTTTGTACATTAGCACTGCTCCAGCTAGCAATGACATTTGTCAATGGACTTCAGCCTCCTCCGCACAGCCATCGCTAGCTGCTGCTTTTTCTTCCCCCTACAACTAGCTATAATCACCAGCACAATTTTGTACTCTTTCTGCATGGATAGGAAGCATTTTAAAAATGTGACTCCCTGCATAGGGGTAGAAAAGCATAACTGATATTGTTTGTCCCATCAGGACCCAAGCACAGCAAATAATAAATATATGGAAGCTATTTTGGTATCTTGGGTCGGCTTTGACTTTGCAGTTTCCTGCAATACATTTCAGGGCACATCACATTGTTGACTTCTGCACCAGTGTTACCTGTTCAGTGTACATATGTTTTCATTATTTGTGCCCCCTCCTGCCGTTTTTTCTGACAAGCCTGAGATCTGCAAACTGCTTTCCCAGACCTTTAAGTAACAACCCATCATCAGCTGTGCTGTGCATGGAAAGCTGCAGCTTGAATTTGTTTTCACAAAAGGCACATCACAAGACCTGCCTAATCAGCAGTTACCTAGTTTGCTCACACCAGACAGAGTCAATTTACAGACCATGCCTGATGTTGACCCTGCTGTCTGCTCTGGATTATTCCAGTCTGCTTCTACTTTCTAAAATTAAATGTCAGCATTTTTAATTGCTGGGTTTAACCCTTGCCTAATTGGGCACAAGCTCATGCTGTTACAGATCTCTCCAAGGCAAGCAAGAGGGAGTGCATATGAAGAAGCTGGAGTAGGGCTGTTGGTAGTAACAAAATAGGTTTGTGCCATTTTGATTCTGTCTATCTTCCATAGATGATTGAATGGTGGTGAAAAAGGTCAGGTACTGATGTCTTCTCTCTTCCTCTGCCCAGTTCACACTCTATCATGTTGCAGAGACTCCAGCTCTTGGAACGTGATGCTTCATAAGACTGCCAGTTTAATTCAAAGCAACTCCAAGGTTACTGCTTGTCCATGCTTCAGCTGACTGAGTTTGTAAATGTTGGAGAATATATCTTGTGGGTAGGCATCTCAGGTTTACATGTGGTAAGTGCTCAGTGCTGGTATTACAGAACATGGTGTTTTATTGCTGTTCTTTCTTTACTTTTTGTTGTTGAAGACATATGCAATAAAACTGGTTCATTCAGAATAATAGCTGCAGTGTAATTTTGCAATATTTTTGAAAAATATAGGCTATCTTTCTATATATTACTTAAATTTGACTAGAGGAAATACAATTTTTTTTTTTTTTTAACAAAAAAAAAAAGACTGGTGAAATTATTATAGCATTTCTTTGACTTTTAATGAGACCATTTTTGTATGAAACTACCTCTAGTTGATCCAATCTTAAAAAAAATTCCCACTGTCATGGTTTAAACCCAGCCACTAACTAAGTACCCACTCCCAAGGGTTGGACGGGGAGGAGAATAAAAAGAATGCAAACCCTGTGGGTTAAGAACAGTTTAATAATTGAAATCAAGTAAAATATAGTGATAAAAGAAATAATACAAAAAATACCAACAGTAACAATATTGCTAAAAATAATAGGAGACAATAAAAAAAGGTAAATGAAAAACTCAGAACACAAAAGTGATGCACAGTACAATTGCTCACCACTCACTGACGAGCACCCAGCCTGATCCAAGCAGCGATCGGCCCCTTCTGGGTAACTTCCCCCAATTCAGATACTGTGCAGTCCTTGATCAGGTTAAGTGCTCAATTAGTTTAAGTGCTAACTAAAACATTGGTATGTTATCATTATTCACAGACTAAAGTCAAAACACAGCGCTGTGCCATCTAGTAGGAAGAAAAATAACTCTATCTGAGTTGAAACCAGGACACATATACAATAGAAGTACAGCCTATCGCACATAGTTTGCTATATAGGCTGCCAAAGATTGCAGTCTTAAAATTCCAAGTTCAGCTCCTTATATTATGATCAGATTTTTCTATCAATAACCAAGCTCTGATAGCAGCAACACAGAGCTGGGAAGAACATTCAAGAAACAAACTCAGCACCTATCTGTGTGGTTATGGATGGATCACCAACCACAGAAATGATGAAGCTGAAAAAGTAGCTAGAGATGTGCTTTAGTTTGGAAACAAGCACCTGAATACTCCAGCCAGTGTCATCTACTGTGGGTCTGCTATAACACCTATGAGTTACAGTCAACAGCAAGCCAACGGTTCAGATTAAAATTTTAAGCTCAGAAAATGTTTGCTTGGTTTTTCTTAAGATTTTACCAAGATCCAGCTTGCTGCTTCTATTTCTTTATCACACCAGACCACATACCAAGGTCTATTACCATCACGACAGTGATAAAAACCTGAAATGAGCTCTTTGGTTGCTCCCTGCTGCTGCATTTCAGTCTGATGCCTGCAAATGCCATGTGGAAGCGTCCCCAATGGACTCAGCTGTGCTATGACCATTTACCCTTACCAGCCTGCAGCAAGAGCTGCTTCCCAGTGCCAGTGTTGCCTTTCCATAATTTTTCTTGACTTTTCAGTGAGACTTTGGCACTGCCAAGACAGCTGATGGAGCTATGGAGGCCACAATGTACCATACTCATTGTACAGTCCTATTGTACTCCAGTGTGACTTGTAATAATCAAGTAAAAGCATATATGTGTAACAGCCCCAGAACATCCTGGGGTTGTATGTGACTAACATCAATGAGGCAAAAACATTTTTAAACTCAGAAGTTGAACAAGAACATTCAAGATTTCTTGTCTCATTAGCATATACCTATAAGAGTGAAGAGTAGATACCAATGCAAATCTAAGTACAGAGACTAACTGTCCGAATGCCAGCAGGGAAATTCGTGTTGTCAGTGATGAAAGACAAGCTGTTTCCTAGAAGTGCTCTTTATTAACTTTGTGAAACCTAAACAAAGCTACAGGTTTTGCAGGTAAGCTTATGCAGGTAAGCGTGCTGCACAAGATCCTTACCCCTCCTCCTCAGAAAATGCCATCTATAATGCAAGACTGAAGCCAGTGACACATAAGTAACAGTCACAGTATCAAAAAAGCTTATTTTTTGCTGATCAGATGTGAACCATATGTAATCATACCAACCCTTAATCTAAAAAATTCTACTATAAACCAAAGTCTCCTATGTCTGGTATCTAGGTTAACTAGATGACAACTTCTTGGCAAATTCCTCAAATAAATGAAAGAGTTCTTAGAAGATATTACAGTAAATGGGTCTCATGAATACTCATAGCTGTTCTCTGAAATTCAGAATTTTCTAGCTTTGACCTCTGACCCAAGAAACCAGCTTTACAGAAGCCTTATACATCAACTGGAGAGATGTGCACTTGATGGTGATTGCACCACAGGTAGTCCCCGTTAGCTGGTACTTTTCATATTGATCTCTCCTCTAAATGGATAATGTTTTGTAGTTTCATAGGCAATGAAGCCATCAATATCTCTCTTTTTACACTTCCTTGACCTCATCATGTGGCAAATACTGCTATGAGTTTTATCTTTTTTGTTCTGTTTGTTTTTAGTTTTTCAGTTAATCTGATGGCAACACATAGCATGAGGTTCAGAGATTTGAAGAAACACAGCCAAGGAATTCGTATAACAACTTGCTAAGACATAAACAATCACATTTTGCATAGTTCTGGTAATACTACTGATGATTTACAGGACAGCAATTGGTTGTCTCTCCAGGAAAGCACGATTAAAATTATTTAAATGAAATGTTGCACTAAAGCATGTTTGTAGAAATACTGTGGTCTTAAGAGCTTGTCAAGTAGATGTCACAGACCACACAGAAGTCTAAAAATACTTATTAAGCCCTTCAAATGCTTGACATTGATGTGTCTATTGTACATCTTCAAGCTCAACACAGGTTAAAATAGTGCAGCTCACTGTGACATTGTATCTAGAGGCTGCTAATCGACCAAAATAATTTCTTATGCTTCTTACAACTAACTGCCCTTTTACTTTTGGGCAGTTTTTGAAAAATACAATTCTCATCCTTTTCATATGTGAACTCTTGCTGTTCCTACAATCTCTTACAGTCCTTAGACAAATGTTTGAAGCCTACAAACACGCCCAAAACTAGAAGGATTGTAATCTGACTACATAAAAAAAATTACTCCACCACACCAGAATAGGCAGCTAGTCTTTTGTTGTTAAATACAGCTACTGTGTGTTAAGTGTATCTAAACCCATACTAACTTAAGAATCAGCCTACTTGATCAAAGAAGCTCAAACTGGCAAAAGACAGCAGTCTTGCCAAGTGCTACAAGAAGCCTGTTTCCATTGGTGAGCCAGACTGCTTGGTAGTGGTTTAATCCCCAGATTTCACTCTTCTGGGCTGATCTTTTTCCTTCAGCAATTCTTCCCTGCTCTCTCTCCCCTACAGAATTTCTCTATTCTGCATTTCCACTTTGCCAACTCACTACTAACAAAGCTTATCCCTCACAAAGTAATATTGCATGGAATAAAATAATGTTGTGGAACTAGCAATTATTGTAAACTGTATAGCTGTGCCTTATCTATAAAGAACCTTGGAGCTATTTAGAGAGATGGGAGAAATAAGAAGAAAGCCTTCAGCCCATCTAGCCATCCCAAAGCAGAATCCATTGTGAAATGCATTCTGTACTACACAAAATATATGGAACCTACTCCAGCTTTATCTATGCTTACCACTGGAAAGTTGCTACACTATGAAGTTTTTAAAGTGAGGATTTTTCATTACTTTATACTGCCTCGGAGTATTTGTTGTTTCATTCTTATCACTGCTGGTCTTATTCCCTTAGCCAAAGGCACTATGGTAATAAAATAAACAATAGGTGTGAAAAGCAATCATTCTGCTCTGTGCAACTAAAAAAAAAATTAATTATCAATAGTATACACATATTAAAATAAATGCTTTACCTCATAAAAAGGTGTCAGGCTTTCAGAGTTAGTTAAGTTTGTCTGAAGGACAGAAAGGACAGCATTTTTTTGTCATCTACTTCCAATGCCCTCTCAGTCAACAGGGAAAAACACATACTAGGAAACTGTGATTTATCCACTACAAAGATTCCCCACCTTACTAACTTCAGATGAGATCTAGTCAGCTTCCTTATGCTAGGCAACTAATATTGGTAGCTAAATTTAGAGAGGAAGAATTTCACTCTGATAAACTTCTACATCCAGTCAGAGATCTACAGCAAAACCACCTCCCACAATCACATCCAAACTGTCAAGCCTTCTTTTTGCTCTTTAAGAAGGGAGGCAAATGGCTGTTTCAGGTAGAAGATTCTAGTACTGTTTTAACAGTAGAAGATTGGGTCTGTAATTTGTTCCCGTCTGCTTTGACAGGCATTCATCCTTCTCAGGTGTAGCCAATAGGAATTCTGCTGTTTACTGCAGTAGGATCAGCAGGAGCTCAGCTCTGTGGAACAACTGTAACATAGATGAAGGCACCATGGCAAAGCCGACTTCAGAACAAAGGCCTTAGTGTCTGTGCAGCCAGGAGAAATATAACAACACTTTCCTGAAGTGTGGCCATCAACTAGAAACTATTCATAGCCTTTTAATGCTTTTTAATGTAGCAAGAAGCAGAGTTTACAAGTCACTGCTTATTTCTGGAGGCACATGCTTGCTTTAGCTTGAGGTCAGCTTTTGTCTGGTTTGTATCTCCAGCATCTTTCAAAGGGAAAAATTACAGTCTAGCATGTGTGTAAGGATAATTCAGTGATGGCTGTGAGCTTCCTGGTACATGCCTGTCATTATTGACTGACTGGGTTTTTATACCCATCCACAAGCAACTAGGCTTGGCCATGCTGGATGCTAGAGATACTAGAGTAGATGAATTTCCATTCCTCTGTGGCTGGGAGTTCATAAGTTAATAGAAGAGTTCAGTCTTCAGAGCTCTTCTGAACCCAAACACTACTTTCTGATAAAAGATTGATAAAAATAAGTGAGGAAAACAGAGATTTAAATTATTTCAAATATTTGCATTTGTGTGAGACAGGAGTAATGATGTGAGAGGGCATGAAGAAGAATAAAATTGTGCTTATCACAGAAAGCATTAAAAAAAACTTAAAAGGGAGTAAGAAAAAAACCAACAATCATAAATCATAACTGAAAGGATTGGGATAATATACTTTTGGAGTAAATGATGAATGAATTATAACAAATTGCACCTAACAGTAGCCCATACTGAAGTAACTCAATAAAACCAGTTTCTAGTTTTAAAATAAACCCCCTGAATTGAATTGTAGAATGAAACCAGGAGAAGCATGGGACAAAGAGGAACTCACATGCAGTATCACAACACAGTCCAAATCCTAGTTACCAAGTAGCCCTCTTAGACTGAAGGTAAACTGTATTGTTGAAAAAGGATTATATGGGGGTTTTTTTTAGACAAAGTTAATAGAATCTCAAATATACAAACATTGTCAATATTTTATTAAATTTAACAATATATATTCCTTCTTCTGTCAAACACAGAAGAATTTGCAAGTGTTTTCACACTTCCTTGATGTGTATCAGAGCTACAGTTGGGCTTGTTCTTCTGGAGAAGTCTCCTTTTGTTAACTTAACCCTGCCCTTTCCTCCTGCACAAGGAAAAAGGAAAATTCCAAACACAGCTCTTGGCTGCAGCAATCAAGGTTGTATCCTTTCCTGGGTTCTGGTGAGCCTTCAGGAATCAAGATACCCAAATATGCCTATAGGAAAAAAAAAGAAAAAACCCAAAACCAAAAACCAAACTAACCAACCAAAAATCCCCAACAAACCAAACCCCCAAACACGGCTTTCTATTTTAATCTATTACATTTTCTGGTCGTGGACACCGAAGTCATAATTCCTGAGAAGAAATCAATGGTTTTTGTTTTCATCTTCTGTAAATATTGTAGTACGCTTCCTGCAGTTACTGACTGGTGAGAGAAAAATATATTTATGGCATACTGATGAATATTAAAGAAAAAAAAAATCATATGGTTTAACCTAGGAATCTCTAAAAGCTGGCCAATAGTAACTGGGTTTGGATGTTACTTACCTTTTTTAGCGAAGGTCCATGTTTTCACTTTCATGAAGTTGTTCTAGACTTACCTGTATGCAAATGAGAGCAAAATTCATTCATCTGTGTAGACAAATTTCACATAGGAGTAACCTTGTGAAAAGCAGAGAAACAACACTGTACAATCATGTCTTTATAATCAATCAGTAAAACATTTCATGACTTATTCTGAAAATGTACGTCGTGACAAATGAACGATATATTATTTTTAGATCCTTTCATATAGACTTTGTTGCTTTAAATTGCTGCTAAAGTTGTTTCTAGAAGTGGATAGATTAAATAGGTACATTGTACATCTCACTCTCCCAAACTGCCTCTTTCCAGAAGGTTCTATGTCCCCTTTTCTTCCACCCCTATTTTATGTTGTACTGGGCATGGCACATGACTGCTTTGCAATCACAAGTTTTCTTTTTTTGCCCTTCACACCCATCCATGAGGTACAATCACACTCCAGCCCAGAGCCATGTGGCCATGCTGATCCAGTGCTGAGCCCAAGCTCACAAGACCTGCTGAAAAATAAGGCATATTAGTTGATTTTTGCAGTTATCACAGTGATGTGTCTTTTGGGGAAGGACCTGTCTATATTCAGCCACCAAGTGTGAATACCTGAACATGCTCCTCTTTGCAGAAGTACAGATAGATAAATAATTCAAGGCTCTTTGAAGACATGATCATAGCTATTCAACTTTTATATGGACCTCACAATAGTTCATACAGATATCTGATCTGATGAACTGATCCTTTTTTCAGTAAAGTCAACAGCAAAATTCTCATTAACTTCCACAGCAACTGAATAATTACAGACCCAATCTTCTACTGTTAAAGTGTTGTCAGCTCACACAGTCTTTCACAAACCTTTTGTTAACTGAGCTCTGGTATTCACCTCTGGTTGCCAGTACTACCAACTTCTGTTTGAAAAAAAAGTGACTGGCTCTTACAGTCGTAAAGCAGAAAACCCGAACACTAACTACCCAACTCCATAGACTTAAAAACTCATTAATTATTTATTTAAATGGCATAATTCTAAAGCTAAGGTCATAAACACTGAGTGCCTGGCACTGCTGAGACTAAGAGAAAATTCATATGACAGGGGAAATTCAGCTATTTCTGTCCTGAATTTACGGCAAGTGTGTGTCTCAGTTGTACGTCTCTCCCCTTCCAGAATGGAGCACAGCAGAGCAGGCTTAGCACTGCTGTACAGCATGATTGTGCCTTTGATGTATTGGTCAAAATACATGATTTGACGATCAGACAGAACTGAATGTTACTTGTTGAAAAGATTTTAGCATGATGATGGCTTGACTTCATGAACGAAGATTTGATAACGGCTTTACCTTAAACTTAGCTTTATGTTAAAGCTGCAAACTGTCGTACAAACCTTTTCTTTGCATCAGTGTAATTTCCAGGGATTTTTTTTGTTGTTGTTTTTGTTGATATTTTTGTGTTTTTTTAATATGTAGAAGGCACTTT
>JANHGB010027063.1:0-30640 GCA_026283785.1 Coracopsis vasa | reverse complement strand
GTGTAATTTCCAGGGATTTTTTTTGTTGTTGTTTTTGTTGATATTTTTGTGTTTTTTTAATATGTAGAAGGCACTTTTCTTCTGAATTTTGGACTTGCGTACAAATAACAGTGTATTTTAAAGCACATCTTCGTGCCTGATAGTGCTCATAAATCAAGTAGTTGTAATAATTTCTGTGAGGGGGTGTTCATGTGTGTGAGGAGATACGCAAAATTGGACAGTGAGATGAACCATGATGAGCATTAAAGGCCCGGAAGCTGATCGATAGCTGGTGTAAATTGTAAGTGCTTCATTGATTTCAATGGTCCTACAATACTAATTCAGCTGGTGTTAAAAAAAATATCATCAGCTCAGCATCTGGTCAATAACAGTGGAGAATGCAGAATGAGATACAGGTGTTACCTCCACACTTAGTACTTGCATTTATCATTGAATTGACTGTGCATGGTGCAGAAAGTTTTATTGGTACTTTCTGAAATCTCTACTTGCTGGAGTAGTGCACATGAGTATGCATGTGGAGAGAAAGATTCATAAATATATATTTGCATATATAAGAAAGCGGTTTCTGTGACACATAAATACTTAACATGGCTTTTACTGCTGTGATGGTAATTTTATCTTAAAAAAGAACCCAAATGCCAACATTTCAAGATACTCTATGAAAATTACGTGTCCAAATTTGTTGCACTTGTATGAGGTTTTTCATTTGTCTCAGTAGCAAGGGAAACTGAACTCAGAACAGGCTTTAACCCACAACTTACAGAAATGATAGTTTCTCATGTATATAAATTACTGAGAACTGTAATATCAACAAAAAGCAATGAAGCCAGGTTGCACATAAAAATCTACACATAGCTGATTCTCATTTTTTTTTCAAAACATTTTCCACCAGATAAAGTTCATTACCTTGTTCTAACCATTTCCCATTTCATGAAGTTTTCACTGAATCTGTAAATGAAAAATTAATTATATAATAGCATTAACAGAACCTAATATAAAAGGGACTTTGCAAATGGCCAGTGCTTAACTGCTGCACAGTTCTCTTGAATGTCTTATGAAATGCCACTAATTTCTAGTCTGCATACAAATGTATTGATGTGCCAGAAATTAGACAAATTAGAATGTTCCGAGCAAAAGCCAGTTCGCTATTTTTAAATTGTTCGTATTTAGTTGGAGGCCTCAGAAGGGCATCTAAATCTTATTGTATTATTATTTCAAATAGAAAAAGAGATTTTAATGATATTTGGAAAAATTCCCTTAGCTTACAGACTTAAAATAATGCAGAACTGCTGCAACAGATATTTTGACAAGAACTCTGAATGAAAAATAACAAAACCTCTGCAGGGAGTTTCTCATTAACCTAATTTATTTGGGAGCACATTTTCTCAATAATAATTAAATTATCTAATGTTTGCTTACATTAAAAAGTGATCATCTGTAACAGTTCATTACTAGAAAAAAGGGGGGAGAAAGGCCAATATTTTAAACTAACACTACAGGAAAAAAAACCCCAACAACTCACAAACATCAAAGGAATGCCACGATGTTTGTCAGCTTTCTATGAAGTCAACTGTTTCATCTCTAGCAAAGCTGGCAGCAGAAATTTCTGTGCAATGGTGTCTTTAAAGCTGTAACATTTATTTGTTAGATCTTTATTCATCTGTTTTACAGGGTGCTTCAATAACCAAAATATCCAATTATTAAAGTCTTGTGACACAAGAATCCATGTTTAATACAGACAAGGAAAAATATAACTCTATTTTCTTATGGACCACTGTTTTCCAGTAGTTCATGCATGCCTTTCAAGTGTTTGGTGGGTGGAGAATACCAAGTATAGCCAACTGAAATATCATCGAGCAAAATGTGTTTTTATCTGCTTTATTTCTCCTAGAAATGTCAGCACAGCACATTATATTGCCTGTAATTTTAATAGCTAAATGAGACAATGATTCCATTGTTATTTTTTTCTCAAAATGGTAGAATACATTTTCTTAAAAAGGTCTGCAAACATATTTACAAAAGTGTGAAAGCAATAAATGCAGGCTTTTTATATTTTTACTGAACTTACAAAGACTGACTGGTTTCCTAATTTTATTGGAAATCTGGTTCAAGGATGATACAAGAAATTAAATATCACACTCAGTTTTGCTTTCCTATAGGCTACTGTGGAAAATAAATCAAATAGTAAGTATTTTTAAAAGAACAAACTGATATTCAATGAAGCATAATGAAGATATTCCAAACCAATTTCCTATATTTTAATTTTGTTTCAGCTTTAAAACATCTCTTGCTCTTTCTTAATGTTATAGTAAAATGTGGGACACCATCTTACTTTTGGAAAGCCAGCTGCTGTAATGTAATTATAAAGTAGCCACTAAAATATCATTCACAGTATCTGTATCACAGGAATGAACTTTTTTTTTTTTCCAAAAGGGCATGATTAAATTTGTGTTACTGCCTCCATCTTTCACATTTTAAATACTGTTGGCTGACAGAAATAAAGTGTAGTGTCATGCTTGGTTTACCTAAATCATTTATTTTGTAACTAATAAAAGTAAACAATTACCAGATACTGTATATATAGAGATATATAGATATATGGCCACAATAAACTATAGTAAAGAGTTATTTTGGTTTTGATAAAGTTAAGAAAAGCACATAAAATCATATTTCATGAATATCATGTTTTATGGCCATCAGTATTTTTGTGTGGTTTTTTTTTGTTTTGTTTCATCAACATAGCAAAATACAATCTTCCTATTAAACAATAATTATCAGATGGCAGACAATTTTTTTTATTGGTTTACATTGGCAGGTCACAGTCTAAAAGCACAACCACATCAGGCAGAAATTGCACATAGACCATCCTGGATTTTGAAGACTATTTTTTATGCTTCTACCAAAAGACCTTAATTTAAAACTGGGGACTGAAAGAAGCACTAATGAAATACATTGATTCTTTGTTTTGGTTTGTTCTTTTTTTAATAGCTAAATGAAATGATTGAAATTGTAGTACTTCATTTTGCTTTCAGTTTCAATTTTAACATCTGCGCTTGGAGTTAGCAAACATGCTTTGAACCTCCTAGCAATTGTTTATGAAATTTCAGTCACCCAAATAAAACCCAGGTGATTTTTTTGTCCATCATGGAATACTGCAGATTTATTTCAATTAGGCCTGTTCTTTGGATTATTTTTGGTGTTGGCATTTGTGTTTTTAACTTATTCCTGAGAACTAGGGGAGATGTGTGTAATACTATTACATCATACAGCCACAATGTCAATACTTCTGTAAGAAATGATCATAGCTGGGACTGGCCCATAAATACGCAGTTGTATTAGTCGTAGAAAGCATGCTTATGTCTTCAAAAACCAGACTGGTCTTAAGATATTACTCTTTATTTGAGACAGTTACCATTACTTCATTAAAAAATGACAAAACAGCAATAAACATTTTAGCTCTTTAATGAGCAAAGATCAGGTCTCTTAGCATTGGAATAATATTCGTTATCCAGATTATCTTTATTTCACTCAGTGACCAGTAATATGGCCAAGAAATACAAAGTAATTTTCCATCAAGTAGTATACAATTTCCATGTGTAATAAGCTTTCATTCTTGAAAAAGAGTAACTGAAAAGAAATGTTTCTGTTACTGCAGTTAGTTTGTCAGAGAAAGTTCTTCGCATTATCTTACAAACTATCAAAATTGCTAGTAATTTGAAAAAATGTAAAAAAAAATCACATAACTTTAGTCTAATAGAAATATAGTACAGATAAGAGAGAAAGCATTTATCAGGGATGTGCTCTTAAGTCCATCTCAATTATTTCTTTTATATAAATGTACATCTGATTACATATACAAACATTTTGAAAGGACCATGATATATAATTACTGGAAAGCAACAGGGGAATGAAAAATTTCTTGTTATTTTAGAACATTCATTTCAAATCACACAAACATATGTAGTATTCAGATTCTAAAATTTCAAGTTGTTGGCTCTCTCACCATTCTTACATATACTCTTTTTCTACACTGTTGCCGTCTGGTCTAGAGAATTCATTTGAATGGCAAAGCTAATGTATAGCAATTAAAGTATTGCAAGTAAACTTTTTAACATGCAACATGAGTTTAAACAATAGCTGAAAGGTGTAATCAAAGTGGTAACATTGGGGCATTTCTGTATTACAAAATATCATTGCAATTAAATTTTTGGACACACTTCAACAATTTGAACTAAATATATTGTAATTAAATCACAGCAAATCATAATTCCTTCATCAAAGGATATTCCATGAAAATTATAGTTATGTTAAAATTAGGAATTATTTAGATGGAAAGGAAAAAGAACATAAATAATAGAGACTTTTTTTGTCTGGGATTTGTATCAGTAAGGGTTCACCACTGTATACCTAAAATGCTATATATACCTTGAAGAACTGTTGCAATTCCTTCTATTTCTGAAGCTACCATGAAATATTTACTATAATTACTTTTGCCCCTTTAAAAAACTTCTTTAGGTTATTCCAATTGATGAAGAAAGCTTCTATTAAAAACTCCAATGGGATGAGAATAATTTTAATTACGGCTTAATCAGCAGCACAGCCACCAAGCATATAAATTATCATGCACATCGTGCTAAAAATATCCAGTTTCCTTTATTCCCACAACTTTTATACTGACAGCACTTATGTGATAATGTTGTACCTGCCAGGCTGTAAAACTTCTTAGACTGGCAGATTTCAGCATGAGCCCCTTTCTAAGGCCTTAACAGCATTGGTGCTTTGTGTACTTATTCAGATATGTAAATATGGTCTACACAAGAAAACAGGTCCAAATAAAAATTGGTGAAAATTATCTGACATTCCATTAGTGTGTCCCTTGTGCATATTTATAGATTTCTAAAATTTTCAGTCATAGTTCTTTCCTGTTTGTGTTGCACATGCCTAATTCCATTAAGTAAATTAAATCTTCAAAAAATTAATACTTGAATGTGAATGAAAATATCATTCAGGACAACTGCTTCAAGCAATTGCAAACAGTTGTTTGGTTGGTTTTTTTTTTTTTGTTATTTTGTTTTGTTTGTTTCTTAAGTTCATTTGTTATATGTACAATTCACTTTTGCAAAAACCCAAAAGTTCTTGATATGTATATTCACATATTATTCCTCCATATTTAAATAGTAAGAGTCTTGTAGGTTGAAAGCCAAGTAATCTTCAGTTATATCACCTACTGTAATCCATCAAAAAATAAAGTTTGTTTCATCTTGTCTGGCTATACCCTGGTTGTTGAGTGTGAATGGGGGTGGGGATGAGGATGGGGCAGAGTATTGTTCTGTCCTCCAGTAAATGTATTGAATGTGTGTAGGGGTTGAATCCCTGGTATAGTGTTGGGGATCATTGTGATGGTGTTAGGTGTCATTAATGGAATATCATCAGGAGACCTTCTCATAGCTAGCGTGTAGTCTGGGGGACAGGCGGTCCTAAGAACCACCTCGTGTGGATGGATGGACTCACATTCATGATCCAAGTCAGTGTGCTTCATTTGGAGGGACATTATCTCCTCTTCTTGTGCATGGGTAAGATCATTGGTAGTAGAACGTTGTGGGCTGCATCGCCTATGAACATCATGTCTCCGCTTGTCTTTTTTGTAGTACAATGCTGCAAAGGCCAAAATGTTCAGGAACAGCAAAGATGCACCAACTGCAATAGTAACACTCAACTCTGTTGAATAGTCCCTTTGATCCACTGAAAATGGGCTTGGTTGTTGTTTGGGATCATCTTGTTTGGCTGTAGGAAAGGCTGAAGTAACAGAAACAGAATTTTTCCTTGTTGGTCTGAAAGTATTATCAGTTGACGGCACTTTAGTTGTGGTAGAGGTATACTGTGAAATGTCATTAAGATTGTGCAGATGAGGTACCAGTTCCAGCCAAAGGTTCACTTTGTTGGCCCTATAATGTTCTTTAACTCTTGGCTTTAATCCAATATGAAGATACAGTTGGTCTTTCTGAGAATATCTGGTCCATGCTACTTCTTCAAAACGATTTGGTTTTGTATGGATGAATTTTGTATCTTGTGGCACTGGTTGATTTGGGTCACTAAAAAAAAAAAAAAAAAAAAAAAGGGAAAATCTCCAATGTTACAAAGTATTTCAAAAGGAATTATAAAATTAACATAATTAAGATTTCATACTTAATGTTTAAGTCTGCCTTTGGACAGAGCAGAATGCTATTTCCTAAAATTAGAGGCCTTAATAATCTCGATTAGAAACACATTATGCAAATGAACCCTTCTTTTACATAGACTTCAGAGACTTCCCTAGTTCTCCAAAAGGCTGGTATCTCTCACCCTGAATGTTTTTTGCTGCTGAGGACAGATTGTCAGTAATGTGGTAATGTGGACAAATGTCTGAGAGACCAGCATGAGAGTACATTAAGCTTTGTTTTTCTATTTTAGCAACATAAAGCTCAGCATTTCAGTTCATACGTGGTATCTGTGGCCATGAAGTGAAACACCATGGCAGGGCATAGCTCAGCATAATGCAAAGTGACTTAGAAGTCCAACAGCTGAAGGTAGGAAAGTGTTTTGAAACACCAGTGAAAGAAGAATTAATGAAAATGACAAAACTTTTCAAGTTTAAAGTCACATATTTTATGGTCAGAATTGTTAATTTAAACCACAAGACATTATTAAAATAAGCTGTAATATATTTGATGCAATATTTATGTAATTTTCTGTCTCATGGAATGAAAATATTATCAGTGCAGGGGTAAAACAGTTACTAATGTAACCATTTTTAACTATACACGTTAAATGCTTAGTTTTGGACTTTTCTGGGGATACCTTATTTTTTGTATACAAAGTACTTTTTTTAACACAGAGAATGTTCTCAAAGTTATTTTTCCCTCTTTTTGCTAGAATGTTTAAGTGAGCTGAGTGACATTACAATAAACATAAATATCCAACCCAATTCTTAGTCTCTTATTCATCCTGCAAGTACAGAAGCATTCCCAAGGGAGGTAACCAAGTGAAAGCACTGCATCTTTATATCCTGAGTATACAAGATTATTCATTATCTGGTACTTACCCAGTTTTTGCAAAGTTTGTCCAATATGTCATCACCACTGCACTTAGCATGACATCATTTTTGGAGAAATTACAAGGAAATAATTCAGTAGGACCAATCATGGGGATTCCTAGTACATAAGGAACCTCATCTCCATGGGCTGCATCTGCCCATGCAGGTACCTGATCTGTCTGGCAATGATGGTAGAAGGCATAGAAATACGTAGGCGATCCAAAATTTGAGTGAAGATCTGCTGTAGCCACTGCTGGTGCAACCCACTGGTGATCAGTAAACAAAGCCAGCAGCGTTTTCCTTCTGGTCTCCGGATTGTGTCGATCTGCCCAGTCTGTGTACATAAATTTAATAGTTTCCCTCAATATATCTTTGCCTTCAGGGTATCCATATAAGTTATCGACAAAATTAGAAACAGCAAAGTCAAAATCACTAGCTGATATGCCATCTTCACTATCCACAATATTTTCAACAAATTTTAACCCTTCTCCTTGGTTAACTCCCAACATGATGTCATAATTGAGAAATTCTCCTTGTTCCATCAATATCTGAGGATCATCTGGTATCACATCACCATCAATTACTGGTCCAAAGGCTATATGGTATCTTGCTGGTTGAATGTCCTGGTCGACAAGTTCTCTGTAAGGCTTCTTCTGTAGACATTCTACCAATTCTACAGTGTCTGACATGTTGCAACCAACTTTTGTAGCCAACATCCTGGCATATTTTGCAGGCTGAAAACTAACTGCCCAGCTGGAGAGAGCTGTTCCACTTTGAGCTATTGCTCTCTGAAACAGTCCTGTAGGGAGAAATATTTGAAAACTACTGAAGTGACCTTGAAACAGCTACAGACTTGAAAGATTCAAAGGAGTTCTTTGAAACAATAGAGAACTTTACCAGAAGAGATAGTTGAATCTTAATAGAGCTTAAATACACAAGATGGTGAGATCTGACTGCCATTGTACCTACAGGTAATATATACAAAATAAATGCAGTATGTACAGAAATTGAAGCAAATGATTCTACCTCAATGTAGTCCAGCTGAGGAACAGATATTCAAAAGAAACTCAAGAAGAAAAAGAAATGGCATTACCTTATGTAGGATAACACTATTAGCTTGAAAGAAATTGCAAAAGTTAAAGCAATTTAGTTTGGAGGAAAAGCCAACATGTTTCTGAAAAGGACTGAATTTCTGGGTATTGTCCAACCAGCAGCAATATGCATGCATACAACTAGGTGCTGAATAAAGCAAATTACAGTTTTTTTATGATTTGTTTGGGATTAAACTTGTTTTGAGAGGTGCAGTGCTTTTGAATTGCATATCATAGCAAAAGTTTATATTCTCGAGTAACAGATAAGAAGGTACTAGGCAGCTATTAAATTTACAAGCGTCTAAGTCAAGACGCTTTCTCATAAGGTGGTTTTTTTGTAAAGGTTTATAGTCATCACACTTACATAAAAAGGGAAATTATATATTTTATACTACTTAGCTTTGTAATTCAGAAATTTAAACATATGTTCAGATATTCATTTAGGGGAGAGAGAGAGAGTAAGATCTGGCACTGCCTATAAACTTGTAGCAAATCCCAGATTTCAGTGCAATTAATTTGAATTTATGCTGATTTAACTAGCACTCTGGACCAAGAAATCTACTCACAGAAATAACAAAATATGTTTAAATTGACATTTCCCTCTCCCTTCTGTAAGCATTTTTGAGCATATCATGGATGAAGGCCTCACTCCCTTTTGGTCAATGAATCAATCAAATTTTTTTGCTTTAAACATTAATGCAATCAAAACTCCACCCTTGTCCTGGCACTTCTTATGCTCCCTTTGTGTTGGGGCTTTGCCTTTTACTGGTCCCTTTGGGGAGAGTAATTCCAGTTCTTAAAGAGATATTTAATCTGAACCTTGCACAAAAGAATGCTCTCTAATGTCAGAAAATCAGACTACATCCAGGTAACTGTCATCTTTCTCGGTTTTTTGTATTTGCATAGAACAGCATGCAGTTCATTTCAGTGGTACATCTTTTGCACTAATTACTGTAAAATATTTTGTACTGAACCTTATCTACTATAGCTCACTGTGGGTAATACAAAATGGTCTATAGCATAGATAAGTTATGCTGATATAAGATACATGGGTCAAAATTTGGTTTTAATTATGCTGATAGGCACCTGGAATAATTCCACTGACTTTGGTGCAGTTGCTTAGGGACTGGAAATGACATCTGGCCTCACTAACTTAATCTTGCTAAGAATGTATCTTCGGTCCAATGCTTAATGAATAAATAGCTGGATGCTCCCACTAAAGGAACTGGCATTAAGGTGCTCAGTTTACCTCAGACTTTTATTCCAGTAATGCAAAAGATAGCATTTACTTTGATAAGTAACTTATTAGTGTTGATAAAAAACTTCCATAGCCTCTAAATTAAGTCAGAGACATGCCTTTACAGCTTCTATTGCAGCACCACACCTCAGAAGTTAGTTGGAACCAGTTGCTGGCAGAAAACATTGTACAAGCTTCTGAGGATTTTTAAAATCATTGTAGACTGTATTAGGTCCAAATCCAAAAGTCTTAAAATCAGATAGATGTACTGAAATATATTGAAATATGTAATCTCAAGGCTCTCCTTAAATTTATGAGAAGTCATATTCAAGATATTATTTCCTTGCAAGCTATGGGTAAAAAATAATAAGAAAGAACTTGAGCTATAGAGCAGGTAAAAATATATTTGCATGTTTATAAGGTCAGATACTGAGCTAGTATAAATCAGCTCAAAGTCAGTGGAATTATGCAGAGGATCCAGGCTTTGTAATAAACGTAACTAAATGACAAAACCAAATTTTCACAAAGATGTATTTCATGATACTTCATAATGTTTCTTTTTTGCATATTGTGTAAATCCATTTTTATTGCTTTATTAAATATCTCTGAACAAGGACAGAAAGTGTAAGCTGCATATTAAGAAAATGCTGATATAAACACTATGGCTTGCTAAGTGCTACATGAACGTTAAACGCTGGAATAAGTAAAAAATGGTCAAGTCCTCTGGCCATAAAGTTATCATAGGAAATGAAACTCAACATCCCTCCTTTTGCTTAAGACTGCTTATGGAAATATTCCTCCTCTCAAACCATTTGGTGAAAAATAAGCAACAGTATGAAAAATTATTTTAATTCTGTCACATAATTCCTGACAGAAATTGGTACCACACACGATGGAGAACTACATTTTTATCTGATAATGTGTATGATTATTATAGCTTATGGGCTTCAGACTGATGGAAAGATTTAAATGTTCAATGGACCATATTGCTTTGTGACTTCTATTCAAAGCCTCACCAAAGTAAGTAATAATAATTTGCATATATTCATCTACATTTTCAGAGCACTTTCTGAAGACGGGTGCTTTTCTGCCCACTTGCAGATGGGCACTATGAACAGCACTATCTTGAAACAGGCTGAATGCTTCCTCTCAACTACCAAGAGATCCTTTCAAAAGGAAATAAGGAAGCAAAGACAGCATCTGAATTTACAGCTTATAAAAGAAACTGGTTAAAGCGTGAAACAAAAGTGTTTTTTTGAAAATGCTAAGATATTTGAAAAGGTTTAAAAACTTGAAATAACTTTTCTTTTTTGAACTTGACCAATTTTGATTTCAGTATCTTTTTTTCAATGGCAGGTCTAACCACCCCAAAATGCAATATAACATACATGGTGGTGTGGCACATTGTTCTGTTTAATACAAATTTCAGTAAAGCATGTTTTTGCTTTCTTATAGAAGAAAACCTCAGAACTTTACTTTCACAACTGGATTTTAAGTATACATTCTTAAGCTCCCTTCAGTCTTCTCCCAAATCTTTTGATCTGCTATGTTGACAGATTACTGCGTTTCCCCAAACCAATTCCGCTCCTGGCAGAATTTGGCCATGTGTTAGAACATGACAGGGGAAAATTTGCTGATAAGAGGCAACATAAGACTGTCCAGATATTGTAAATTCACATTAATTCCTGTTACATCAAGAAGATCGAGATTAAGATCAAGTGAGAATCAGGGGAGAATAAATCAGGCCCCCTCACTCAACCTTAAGCTAAATCCTCAATGACAAAAGTTATTTTTGTGAGTTCTGACGAAAAAAAGATGGTGCAGTGTGACCCTCAGATTACAGTATAATCAGGTAATGCTTACATCTTGTTCTTACAGTCCAGTTCATAAATATGCCCTATTTAAGTGCAGGTTTGGGAAACAGATTACATTAAAAATCAAATTGTGGAAATAGTCTAAAATTTAAACCAGAAACTATTTTCCACTAGATTTTTTCTTGTAAAAACTGTATTTTTCTATAATTTAAGATAGTATACAGGCCTGATCTAAAGAGTCTGTCACTTCTATTGACCTCAGTGGGGTCTGCATCATGACTTTGGGTAAATGAAGCTCTTTTAATGTCAGTAGAATTATTTTTTTATGACTGGCCAATTAGTCCCCCATGGAGATACAGAAATATCAATTAGTGGAGGATTGCATGCACAAGGCACAGTGTGATGTCCTGGTAAAACTAAACAATACAGATAAAAATGTATGAAAACATTGAGACAAATGTAATATGATCAATAAGCGATAGCCATGCAAATGAGAGAAACTGTGTGTAACTGTGGTGCAAAAATCATAGGAAAAAAATTGGATGCCTCAAACAGCATGTTTTTAATTCCCTGCTGTCTGCCTCAACTAGAGAGAAAAACTGTTAGTTACAGAATAAGGAAAAAAACATATAGAAGAAAATCCATTTGCAACTTGGATGCTTTGACAATTTTGGATCATGCATGCAAAACATTCAACCATTCTTTTATTAGATGACAGCAAGTGAAGTTCATGCAGTTTCAGACAAAAGATTTCTGAACTAGGTACTTGTTTCCTTCACGCAAAATAATAGTTTTAAAAGCATTTTAGCTGTTAGCCTGAGAAAAGAAGCTGTGTCATTTTAATTTTCTTTAAATTCTGCTCCTCATGACAAACTGAACATGCCTTTCATGACTGTCTGAATATAGATTACCTCATCTACAGTGATAATGACTGACTGGTTTTCCTAAAAAGACACCCTTAGGTAGGAAAGAAAAGAGACCAAAATGATGCACCAAGAAAATGCTGTTTAGAAGTCTGCTATAAAAGTGTTTCCACAAAGCTTCATAGGAAAAAGAAGAATGTGACCCAAAATTTAAACATGCATAGCAGAGCTGAGGGAGAAGACAGCTTGTACAGCCTTTAAAAAGTTTGTTTAATATTGAGCTGAACTCAATAGTTCATAGGAACATAGAGAATATACAGAACATCACATAATACTAATGGTGGTGGCATGCAGACACCAAAATTGTCAAAATTTGCAACCTGCATAATACCTTTGGTTGAATTGCTCCAACGGTTACCTTCAGAATAATGGGATAATGTCAACAGATTGACGCACGAACCGCCTGCACCAGATCCAAAAACAGTTATTCTTAATGGGTCACCACCAAAGAACCCAATATTTTCACTAGTCCATCGCAAAGCTTGTATTAGATCAAGGAGGCCATAATTTCCTTTTGCTGCTTGGTCCCCAGTGCTCAAAAATCCTGTGAACGTAAATAAAAAAAGAAAGGGTTAGCAAGAGCACTTCTGAGTAATCCTGTTGCAATCTTCTAAGTAAGATTTCAAATATATATGCCATTAAATATTATACAACTACATAATTTTCCATATTCATTGGACAATAATTTGCAATTTTTCACTCTTCCTGAAACAAATTTTTTGGTATTCACACTTCTGGCCATGATATATATATGAATGTAAGAAAGATGAAGATATATCCCAGGCAAAATAATCCTCTAAGTCTTAACAGATCACAATGTATTACTCCCAAAGAATTCATTTTGATTGTACTAAGTTTAAGACTAAAGGTTTAGCAAATAGATATGGTGCAGTCATTTTGCATGTGATTTGGTCAACTGTGTATTACACTTTTGTACTTAGATGCAGCCATGAACTCTGTGCTTGCCTGAGCGGCAAAACTTCTCTATAAACTGTGTTAGGGTATGTCCCAGCAACACACTCTTTTCCTTTTTTCTCCCCCCCCAAAACGCTACTTACGTCACCAGATAAGGTGGGTTGAATGTGAGCAGCTCTCAGCAGCCTGAGCTCTGTCCCATAGTCATTAACCTGAGTTAATTGAATCTACATTAAATGGATAAAGACAATTTAAGCTGTTTCCATGACTCTTAACTTCAAAAGATAAGAGCTCAGGGGTAATCCAGAGAGCGCAAGAATCAGTCTGTTTTATTCATACTGAAAGAAAAACGGCGGAACTTGTCAGGTGCAGGAACGAGTATTTTACACTTCCAGCAGTACCCTTGTAGTATTGCTGTTACTTTTGTCATTAGAGCCTACTGACTTTAAAAGGTGGACAATAAAACCTTTGAAGAAAATCTCTGTTGATAAAAGACATTGCTTTGCTTTTTTGCTTTTGGATCCCAGTTGTTGACATTTCCAATTTTCTCATCTTAATAAACAAATGTTTAAATAACAGCAGCAGTATGAAGTAGCCCAGCACCTCCATATGCGTATCGAACTGATTTAATGCTCACTAAATCGACAGTGCAACTGTTTTTCAGAACATGCTTTGTAGAGAAATGCAACCATTACAACAATTATTTCCACATTAATTAGATATTAGTGGGTCTTCTAGTCTCATCAAAGTTCTACTGATTTAACTCTCTTGAGTGCAGCCAGCCTCCTCAAAAGAAGTTTACAGTAGTTTTTCAGACAAATGGCTCTCAAAGGAGTACTACTGTTTTGTTATGATAATAAAAGCAGCTTCTGAGACATTTCTAAAGACAGACACGTGCATATTCAAAGTAAGGATTTAAAAAGAATACAGATTTGCTTCATGTGTGTACCTATATTCACGCATATAATGAACATGTAATTTGCTATTTTATTAATATGTTGATTTGACTTTTGATGGCAAGCTTACATTTGGTATTCTGTTGTACGTACAGACATTTACACTAACAGACCTTCGCTGTAAACTGCACTGAAAGCTAATTGGCCTTGCTGCCTCCATAGTTGAGCTATGCTCTGTTTAGAGCAAGCAGCTTTGTTTGTGTAGGTCAATCCTGAGTTTTGTTACCATGGAGAGGGAACAGGAAAGTGGCATAAGGTGCCAGGCCAGCAATTCTCCCACTTCCAGACCTAATGGACCAAGTATAATGGGCATAGTTCATTCACTGTAGCCATAAAAAACGTTACTCTGATACTAGACTTTAAAATAACTGCTATTCTACAACTAAAACAAGACACATTTACTACTTAGCTGCATAAAAAAAGCAAAGTAGCACCACTACCATAGAAGAAAATACCACTTTTATATTCATGGAAAACCCAGACAGGAAATAAAAAATATAATTAATTGATTCTCATTTTATTATTAGAGCTCATCACTGAATTGAGCTTAATATCATGTTATTTTACTCTGCTTCACTCTCCTTCATTTTCTTCTGTGTAGCCAGAGTGACTGGTGTGCATGCCTGTATGAAAGGATGGCTCCAGTATGATCCTTCCCGCACAGAAGCATTCATTCCTGTGTTCACACTCCTGCAAAATGCTGTTTCCCATAAATAGTTTTAAGGACACAGAGAGATATGTCTTTTAATCACAAATTAATGAAAGCTTCCTAACCATTCTCACTGTCTTTGTCAGTCTGCTTGAAGTTAAGGTATGGTACCAGTGACTGTAACAAAATTAAAGTGTAGGAATTTATAGGAAGTACAGGACCCTGTGGCTGCCCATGCTGGGAAAGTCTTTGCCTTTGTTTGCATAAGTATATGACTGTGGAAAATCAGTGACAAATCAGTTCATCGTATTAAGCACATAAGTGACTGCACTTATTTAAGGGATTAGAAGAATGATTGACACTGGTGGTAATGGAAACACAGGCAGCAGTGAGATGACTTTGCCCTGGACTTGTTTTGCTTTTTCCCCTTTCCCTGGCTTGCAGATTCCCTGAGCTTGAGCAGGATCTTCTCTCTGCAGAGCTACAGGGTTGGTTCAAAAAGATCCAGTATATTTGTCAAAGTGACTCCAAGGGGTTTATTAGTAAAAGAGATGTTAGGGTTATGGTTGAGACATAGTGATTGCCTGAAGGAAAAACAATGCTAACACAAACTTTCTGAGAAAGTTGTTTTCCTTACTCTGTATAATACACAGCAAAGTGGGAAGCAAGTAAGTCTTTGCCTGGAAAAGTAAGACATTAAAATTACAGATAAAGCCTTAGGACAATCCCCTGCTGATGAATGAGTTCACAAGCCCCAGCGCTTGATGGGGAAATCTGAAGTCCTTGGGAAACTATAAATATATTTTTATAAGAATCTTAAAGAATCTTTGTGAAAAGGATCTTAAAAAGAGAGCAAAAGAGGAAATGTCTCCTGTTGCTAAAAGCAGACATCAGGAACCTTGCATTCAGTTCAGGAAATGTGCCAGAAGGGGGAGCCTTCAGTTTATTAAAAAAAAAAAAAAAAAGGACGTATTAGTAATATTCTTCTCATTCATCTATATTAGACAAATTATGACTTGTGTCCACAGCAACAGCTCCGATGCTAAAGAAATATCTCACGCCTCCTCAGCAAGAACCACATTGGCTGACTTCCATATCTACACAAGATAGATGATGATTGATGTTGACTTTCATGACATGAAACATTTCTATCTCATTTTTCAGAACCATAAGAAGCCTGTTAATATCACCACCTGTTCATGCCTTTTTTCTTCCATGCAGTAATATCAGCATGGCTTAGTAGCACTCATAATGTCATGAAATCAGAGATACGACTGATAAAATAGATGAGATTTTTCTTTTCAGTTTGTGGGTTTGTTGTTTTTTTCTTTTTTGAGGAGTGTCTCAATACAGATAAACTCATCTAACCAAACACCTGCAGAGAAATACTTTAACACACAGCAGCATATCCACTCTGTAGGTCTGTGGGTGCAAGTACTTATTCCTATTTATCACTTGGATAAAAGAGAGATTGCAACAACATGTTTTGTCTTTATCACAACAGGAGTTTTCAGTATGTAATTAATATAGATTCCATACACTACTATGCATTTCTATGACTCTATCTAGACACTAAGCTAGCAATTTTGAGCCACAGGAGGGAACCTGCTTTTGCTGAGAAGGGCCGGTGCGTCTGAAAGCCTGTCTGTTTTTAAACTGTATCAGGTACTCTATTAAAATAAATTATGTTTTTCTGCAATTGCTGTCTTCTTATTATCCTTGGATTGTCATCTGACCAAGAACGCCGCTCTCATATGCCACCACCTTTTCCTCATGTAAAAAAAGTGAAGCAAATTATTTATTTTAGTTATTCCAAAAAAAATTTTGCAAAAAAAAAGCTTATTTTTGCATTACTCTCAAAATAGGTAAGATTGAGTTAATTTTGTTCCATAATTAAGTCCTTCTACTGGAAATATTCCAATAATCAGCTGAATAATTGCTATTTTATAATTCTGAATGGAGAGGTTATCTCTTACTTCTATCTCCTCCAAAGGAGCAGGCTCTAATAGAATTATGGAAGTGAGGATGTGGTCTTTTGTGAGTTTAAGAAAGAGATTTATTAAGCTCATTTGGACCATTTCTCTGTTACATGTCCATTAGTAAAATAGGCAGAGCTTGCCACAACCAAGCCCTGTATTTTGTGTTAAGGTAAATTTTAATGCCTTATAGGTTTATCTGTCTGGGTAATGATTTCTGCTTGCCATTCAGATAAATCTTTTCGTTCCTAATATGATTCCAGCATTTTTAAAGAGCAAATAAAATAACAGAGTTGTGAAACTTTTGATATTTAAAAAAAATCCCACCTTCACAGATTGAATTATTTTAAGCTCTGGCCTAATTTGAGCATTCAAATTCATGCAAAGAGGAATGCCAAGACAGAACTTCTCCTAATGCAAGGGACTGGTACAACTTGGTGAGGCAGCAAAAGACCAGGTGCAGGCTAGTGGGTATGAAAGTGCCATTTCACATCACAGAGAACCAAACCTTCCCTCTGATGAGTTCTGTCCATGTATATTTCATAACCCAGCAGCCATTGTGGCTGGATGAAAGTAAGGGGCAGAATGTCTTGTTTGAAAAAATAAAAATATCTGCCTGCGAGAAAATACAAAGCAACAAATGCTACTCTAAAAATAAACCACAAGAACTTATAAAAATTGGTCTGATGTGCCTAAAAGGGTTTTTCAAAGAGCTGTGCTACTGAAAGCAGTAACACTTAAGGCTTTAATACTACCCACCAGTTCAGGCATGTGTTATAATAATTTAGATATGTTTCCAGTTACAATTCCCTATGTAGTCAAATGTGATGTTTTATTTTGTGAAAAGCAAATGTTAAATTGTACAAGTATAAATGCGTCGATGCATAGTGGAAGAATGTAAGACATGTTTTGAGGGAAGAATTTATATTCCTTCTGGATTGCTAGTTCCTTGGTTAGGACTTTAGTTTGACACCCTTCATTAATACTGAATGGTAATTGCCACATACAGAAAATTTCAGTTGCCCTTTAAACTATATCTACTCAGTTAGAAATGTGAGCAAGATAAGCAAATTTTAAGCAATATGGTTAAAATTAAAGAGCACATTTATTTTCATCTCAGACATTTCTCTTGAATTCGCATTGGCTAATAATCTGAATGAATTACGTGGGCAACAGCTCTGTGAACATTAATGTGATATTCATGAAGCAGAGGATACTGCTCCTCACTTTGCTGACCAGCACATCCTAATATCAATAGCATATTTTAGTAATGGATAAGGGGTAAGGTGACTAAAAGGACTAGGAACTCCCATAAGGAAGATATAGGAGAATATAAACTATTCAGTGCAAGAAAAGTATTCCTTTCTAGACATCTGCAATATATCTCTGCTCAAGAATCAGCTAAATCAAGTTTTCTGAAAGTGCTACTCAATAAGGATTTTTGTACCAAAGTCATCTGATATACAAAAAGAGTAACTGCAACATTAGCAAAGTACTCATCTGTTACTGTAGCTTTCTGCCACACACATTAATGATTTCAGAAGTGCAAAATTTTAGCTTAGGTCCATGAGATTTGAAAAGTATCATGCTACATAATTATGCACTCTTCCCTGGCTGTTTAAGATTACAGAATCGTAGAATCGTAGAATTGTTTAGGTTGGAAAAGACCAGTAAGATCATAGAGTCCAACCATTAACACAGTACTGCCAAGTCCAGCACTAAACCCTGTTCCTAAGTGCCATATCTGTGCGTCTTTTAAATGCCTCCAGTGATGGTGACCCCACCACCTCCCTGGGCAGCCTGGTCCAATGTTTGATAACCCTTTCAGGAAAGGAATTTTTCATAATATTCAATCTAAACCTCCCCTGGCACAACTTGAGGCCATTTCCTCTTGTCCTATTGCTTGTTACCATCCAAACCAACACCCACCTCTCTCGATCCTCCTTTCAGGTAGCTGTAAAGAGTGATAAGGTCTCCTCTGAGCCTCCTTTTCTCCAGGCTAAACAACTGTGGTTTCCCCAGGTGCTCCTCATAAGACTTGTGCTCCAGACCCTTCACCAGCTTCATTGCCCTTCTTTGGACACACTCCAGCACCTCAATTTCTTTCTTGTAGTGACCAAAACTGACCACGGTATTCTACATACAGCCCCACCAGTGCTGAGTACAGGGGGATGATCATAGATGATCATGTATACAAGGCAAATTAATGTGTCAGAATCTTTGCAGGTGTGCTTTTAAACAATTAGAAAACAAATGTTCTGTTGCAAAATATTTGTTAACAGATATACATTGTCAGGTTGGACAGTGCTCTGAGCAACCTGATCTTGTTGAACATGTCCCTGCTCTCTGCAGGGGGTTTGGACTAGCTAACCTTTAAAGGTTCTTTCCAACCCAAACCATTCTATGAGTTTGTGATTCTATACATTATACGGATATATTTGCAAACAATTCAGTTTTCACATCATAAAGTTAAGTGACTGGTCACATTAATTGTTAAAAAATGTATACTTTCTGATGCCACTCCATAAACTTTATAAAATAAGGTTCTAAAATAAGAACAAGTATCTTCCATGCAAATAGCCTAAACTGAATTTTTCAGCTCACAGCTCTGTCTTGGGATGTGTTAGGCTTGTGTTTCTGCAGTGATCAAGTTGTGACTATCAAAAGACCTGAATGTGCCATGTAACAGTGGCCCTGGTGAGGGCTAGGAAGAGTTCTGATATAAGGCCAGTTTAATTGCAAATGTTCTAGAGCTGTGGTTTGGGTTTTTTTTCTAAGACCCTTATAGAATGAAAATCCATCCATTCAGTACAGCTGGACTATATGGCTGACTTAAGGAGAACACCTCAGAAACGGAAAAGATTTTTGTGCATAGTTGTTCCCACTATTCACATTACCTCAGTCACTTGGAAAAACTTAGGAAACAGCTCAACTACTTAACTGTCTTAATTAAGCTGTGTTACTGTAAAAACAGTACCTCAAGGTTAAGTGTATGAACAACAAATTGTGCTGCAAGTAATGCGAAAGAGCTACAGTAATTCATTAACTTATAAAACTCTAACGTGGTGCATCTGTGAAGTAGAATTGCTTAAAAATACCAACAGTACCAACTTTACTGATCAGTGCTATTGCCCTAGAAGTTAGCCTTTGGAAAATCCCATCCACTTAACCAAAATAAACAATTTACAGAATTGAATCAGTAAATATAAGAACTTGTAACTATATCCTTTGAAATTCTGAAAGTATATATGGAGAAAAGTGTGTGGTGATGCATAAGCTCTGATGTGCTTTTTCAGCATTGTTATTTTACTGTTGGAATTTTTAACATTCCTCCCAGAATACCAAGTCCCTCTAATCAACATTAGTGAAGTTGCTGGAACCTACAAAAAGGCCGGCATTTCTTTGTGGCTTTTTGAAACAATGGAAGTTTTCACTCCTTTGCATTTTCTTGGTTTCTTCTCCTGTGAGAGGACAAACTGACACTGCAAGTTACAGAAGTCCCTTGCAGCTGTTTCATTCTGGCATCTGTCACTTGTGAGTGCTGATGCATTACAGAAAACTTATAGTATACAGGAGGACTGCAAAAGAATGTAGTGTCTCACACCAGAGCACTTAATTCCATTGTCAAAGATGTACTAGCACAACTTCACTGGGTGCAATGCAGCTCAGAGCAGGCTAACCCTCAGTCTTTTGCCAAAACACAGTTTCTCTTTCACAGGCTATATCAAAGTTCTTTAAATGACAAAAAAAAAAAAGTCTGGATTAAGCCAGTTTTTTTCCTATCCTGGAAAGATTATCCTCAACCATTACAGAAGGAAGATGCTTAGATTTGCTGTGACATTCTTGGCAAGTATCCCATAGGCTGAAACAGGGTGAGATTATAATTTCTAGCATTCTCTGAGACTGTGAGAAAAGGATGACTGACTCTGCCTTTAAAGTTTCAGTAAAGAAATGATAAAAGTTTGAGTGTGCTTTCAAAATCTTTAGCTGCCTGTCCTTTACATGGCCAATGGTTATTTTCCATTCTGCCTTGTCTGTTGTGTCGGGAAAGTTACGGGAAGTCTCTAAAATTCTGGGTATTTTCTATACGTGAGACATTGAATCAGTCTCTGTGACAATCCCATGCTTCCACAAGGGGTCAGGGTTTGTGGCAGACCCACACAATGAAGCAGGTCAATGTTTGTAAAGCACCTTGCTGGCCATTTTCTCTGCCTGCAGCACAGCACGGCACGGTGTTGTTTCTCTCCAGCTCTCCTGACCCATATGTCAAGCGTGACCAGTTAGTGGGTCACAGCTTCTGCAGTGTGTGGCAGATTGTCAGACGTAGGACAATGGTAAGAATACAAAAAGTCAGCTGTTTGTTACAGTACTGTCAGCTGCAGAGACAAGATTCACAGAAGCAATTCTCTAAGCGCAGGCAGTAGAGTTGGTATCAAGGTGCGAAGCGTAAACTGATCCTTTGCTCTGCAGGCAGTTCTTGCAGCCAGTGTTTTGGCTTCAATGCCAGAAAAAAGGGGCTTTAGCTCCCCTCTTTCTTGTCAGACCTCTACTCAAAGTACAACACAGCCGGTCCCAAATGGTTACCCTCTACTAGTCCAGGTTGCTCAAAGCCCCATCCAACCTGGCTTTGAACACTTCCAGGGGTGAGGCAGCCACAACTTCTCTGGCCAACCTGTTCCAGTGCCTCACAATCCTCACAGTAAAGAATCTTTTCCTTATATCTAATCTAAACCCACCCTCTTTCAGCATAAAGCCATTCTCCCTTGTCTTATTTCCACACATCCTCATAAAAAGTTTCTCTCCAGATTTCTTGTAGGCCCCTTTAGATACCAGAAGGCTGCTATAAGGTCTCCCCAGACATATTTTGAAAGAATTACATAAGGAATAAGGCTACTCCACTAGCAGTGACCTTTAATACTGATTTCTGGATATGCTGTAAAAGGAGGAGGCTAGTCTAGTCTCAGAAATACAGCTGCAGAAACTAATTTTACAGGATTTTAAGTGATATGTGCTGACACATATTGGAAAGTAGAAGTATGCCCTAAGAATTCATGAATGACATTTGGCACAGGTGGACACAAAAGACAGCTGGAGCATGTTTGATTTGATTGTCTCTTTTTCTTCTTTAAAAACACAGGGGAAAAAAAGGATGGAGTTTGCTACAGAAAAGAGCAGGTACCTTTGAATACTTTATTTTTTTAAAAAATCAGCAATTCTGCCATCCACAGAGAGTATGTGCCTTCCACAAGGTAAAAACTACAGTTACTAGTACATCACCCAGTCATGTTCTAGGGTAATAGAACTTTCAGTATAAAGTATTTTTAATTTGCATACAAACTTTCCACAGGAAATTAACAAGGCTCTATTACTAACACAGTAGCAATGCTTTTATGAACCACCATCTCTGAATAACAAAAAATATAAATAAAATCAATAGTCTCTAAAAGACAGCATAGGCAAAATCAAATCTTATTATACTATAAAATGCAGAATAATAAAAATCAAACCCACACTGATCCTTCCAAATATACTCAGCCAAAACCCAAATGATATGGACTACATGAGAGAACAGAGAAGTCCATAGCCAAAGCCATCACTTGATTTTCCTACTTGGCAGAAGAAAGTGACGCCCTGAGGGAGAGATTGTTGTCTTCACTGGACTGAGTGCACAGCTGTTCCAGAACAACTTACTTCAAGTAGTGCAATATGCAAAAATTAAGCAGCCCATAGCAGATTGTGTCAAATATCTGTCCTTCACTGTGGTCTTTCAGCATCCTCATTTTCAGTAGGAAGATCAGAAGCAAGGCATTAAGATATGCTAGTCTTTTATGAGATAAGCCATAACTTTTAACTTTGTATGATAGAATTAAAGACAGCAGCTACAAACCTGGAAAACATTATAGTGGAAAGTTAACAAATATCTATGTTCTTAATGTGCAAGACTTTAAAAGTCAAAATTGACCCAATAAAAAAGTCTGCTTTCCATTTTCCTTCAAGATTCGGGTAAAATGAGCTCATTATCTCAAGACAGCTCAGAAGATCTCTCTACCCAATATATTTGAGAAATTTTTGCTATATCATGAGCAGTGTAACAAGTGCAGCTACTTAGAATTACGTACAGTCCAGATTCAGCTTTCAAAAGCATCTTTTAGGTAATACATTTCAATTGATTGTTATGTGTCAGAGAACACTTTTTCTAACTTAGACCTGGAAATCATCTTTGCTGCATAATGGTCACCCTGGTTGTATATTAGTATATATTTTCAGTAATACCACTCAGTTTTTCAGAACGTTGAATATGTATGTGGATGAGAGAAAGGATGAGTTTAATTTTACTAGAAGGGAAAACATGCATTTTAGAAATAAAAAAAACCCCATAGTTATGAGTTCCATTGACAGGGACAAAACCCTAATTTTTGATACTTCTTCACAGTGTTAAGATTTGCAATGAGGGTCCAATCAATGCTAATATATATTCTATGAGCTGATGAAAGGAAAGTCTGAAATCTTCATGTAAAACTATATATGCAAATAACTAGTTAGAAGCCTAGCAGTTATTTGAAAGCGCAATCTTACAATCAGAACACAGAAATTATGGTGCTAATTTACTGTGAACTCAAATCTTCTTATTTGAAAATAAATAGAAAAGACTAACCATTGGACCAGTTTACCAAGAACTGCATTCAGTATGTCATCACTTGCATTTTTCAATCAGAACTGGATACTTTCTAAATATATGTCACTCTTAGGATAAGATTTATTTCAGGAAAGTTTTATCAACAGTATAATACAGGTAGAGGTGATACCAGATAATCACAAAAATGCCTTCTTGCTTTTGAATGTGTGAGTTAAACAACATATGAGACTTCAGTCATCAGGATCTGACTTCTGTAGCCTGATCAGTGCAGAGAGACCCTTGAAATTTAAATAATTTTGAGAAAGCCTGAGAAATAAAACTTTTCTATCCTTGTCCTTTCTCTTTTCCTCTGCCTTTCCTTGTCCCTTGCCTTCTCTCTATCTAAAACCTTAAATCTTATTTAATCAGTATCAACATTACTCTTGGAGTAGTTCTGTTATTCATGTGAATTTATGTGTCCACTATGCTCTTTGAAACATACTTGGGGGCACACAATCAATTTATCATTTGACAAGTCCTCCTGAATACCTGATAATATTTTTACCTGTGTGATAACAATCTGCCATGCTCTCTACAGACGCTACATGGTTGACCAGCTCCTTGACCTATCTGTGGTATCACATCCCCATCTGTTTTCTTGCTGCAATAAAATATGCAATGGTAGCAGAGCAATTAGAAAGATGACATTCTGCTCTGTCTCTTTAAAAACCTAGAGGCATATTTGTCTTACTGAAGACACTGTATTTGTAGCTATCTTAGCCTACATGTAAGAATGACTTCTGGTAAGAAAAAGTAAGTAGAAAAAACAGCAACACAGTTTCAGTTTGAATTGTAAAGGGAGGCATGTTGGAGGACGCCACAACACCACCACAACTGTAGCACATCAGGTTATATATACATATCACAGCTTGAAATTGCAGCTGCCATTTTGTGTTCATGAAGACAGAGATGCTGATTCTATTTTTACCGAGAGAAAAGGACTTGTCCAACAGTGAGAAAGCTAAGAAATATAGCAGGCTTTCAACTTATACTTGTGGACCTCTAAAACTCTGTGGACTACTTCTCAGGGGCTAAAGATCACTAAGAAAACCAAACCAAGTAAGAGCAAACACAAACATACTTTATGACCATCTGAGCCACTAAGGAAAACTCGGAGAGGTCTGTAACAAAAATATGCTACAAACAACTATCTTCATATACAGGCTTATGCTAGCAAGATTCTTATACTGTTTTTAATGCTATTAACTGAACACCAGAAACATTTGTAAGAGCATACATGCCTAGACAGACGCATTAAATCTAATTTCCTGGTAAATATCTAAGAGTTCTGGTAAAATGTGAACTAAGAATTAAACTGCATCACCATATGCCTCTTAATTTCATACACGGCATCCTGCCTCTCCTAGCACAATTCTTGCTTTCTGCTGTATCTGAAATTTCCTGTTCCATAGGACGAGATGCTTTATCTCTTCACAATGACTTTACTGCACTGCAACACACATTTTTTTTCTCTTAAATGCACAGAGCTGAAGGAAAGCCACAAACAGGATGCGGGTTGCTGTTATGAAGATGGTAATTGCCATTTACCAAAAAAAAAAAAAAAAAAGGATGGCTATTAAACTATTCCTCCCCAGCACAATCCTGAGGGATTTGGCCACTGCTGACTGTACAGCTGTTAAACAAAACAGTAGGACATAAAAGATATGTATTAGTATCTAGATCATACACACAACTCCTGTTTATTTCTTCAGGGCAGTCTTAAAAAACACTTGGTCATATGCACATCCCCAATCTTTTCTAGCAACAATTTAAATAAATACACGATGTCAAAGAATTGTCCTTAGTCCAAGAAAAAGGGAGGGAAAAAAGCCTCAAATCCACGCTAACTTACTTCAGGCTAGAATCACTGTAGCTCCATCTATTGCAATTTCACATTGGTGCACTTCAATTAAGGCGTAATAAGAGTGCAAAGTAATTTATTCTTATAGATTAGATGTCATCCGTAAAAAATCACCGATTAACTCAAAGTAGGCTTCTGGACTACCAGAAGAACAAACCTAGTACTCTGAGTTTCACTTTTCAGTTAGCACCTTGATACCACATAAGCAAAGCTGAAATATCTTTATTAAAAGGTATTAGTAAGAAATAGTTTATACATGCGAGTACATGCAGACACATGCTATCAGCTTCACTAAATGAAGTTTCATTCACTAATTGAGTCCCAACACAAAAATGCTTGGACTGTTTCCAGTAATGATCTCAAATGTTTCAGTTGCTGAAAGACAGCTTTTTAATTTTATTTTGTTAAAATTAAAAAATTTTTCAAAGATTGTCTGATGCAGTCTCAACTAAATGCAGAGCTCTAGTTTTCTTTAAAGTGTTGCATCCTTTCACTCCACTCTGTAATATCAAACACATTAACACTACACCATCTGAAAATAAGCATACATCTACAGATGGACCAGGCTCATTGCTCTTCTAAAGCTAACTAATTCTAGTGAAGTCAAGAAAACTTAACAGTTCAAACCAAGCAAGGTTGTGATTCCAGGCCCTTAATCTTCTGAGATACATGAAAGCATGACATTAGTCAGCGCACTCATAGTACTGCATCAAATACATGGCATTAACAAAGTGGTAAACTAAGTTAATGGGTAGCAGAAAATAATGGATGTTTCAGGTAATTAATTACGCAAGATGACTGGAAGCTGAAATAAGATTCTGAAAATCTTTGAGAGAAAAATGGTCTACATATGCCATCCAGCTTCCAATAACTGAGATTGCTCTAATTTAAAAATTCCTGCAACAGATACAGTGAAAGAAAACCAGAGTCCAGCTGAGGTAAATATACTGTTAAAGATGCTAACTTTGCATTGACTGTCCCTATATTCGGTCCACATCAGGAAGCCAGGTATTCAACATTTCCTAGTTGGGCAGTATCATGTAACAGCCTCATCTAGCATGGCTAGTTTCGCCTTTTTGCCATAAGAATACAGAAACCTGGGAAGTAGCAAAGCGAGGAGAATAAAACCAACAAAACCTACATTATTTCATGTTTCTGTCCTGTATTTTAAAATCTAACACTTTTTCTGAAAGCTACTTTAAAATTATAAGGTAATACTTTGATACAATACAATTACGCGGTCTTGAGTATGAGGATTCTTTTACGGGGAGGATAATCTTCAGTTACTTGCATTTCGATGAAATTAGGTGTCTTGAAGCTTACAAGACCCACTTACAGCCAAACTGAGAGAATGAACATGAGTCAGAGGTCACAGGGAACAAATTCTCAGCCCTAAGCAAGAATTGAATTTGTACAAAATGGTCACGTCTAACAAAACAGTGCTCAGAAGAGGACAGGAATGTCAAGCACTTCTATAAGGCAGCTAAGAAACATTATGAGAGAGGGGCTTGCTCAGAGGCATCAGTTCTCTATTTTGCTGTTACAATTCTTATAGCTTACTACAAAGTGAACTAATATGCACAGTATTCGCACAGCAAGTAAAATGCTGTAATTTGTTTTTAACACTTAACCAAATAGTACAGGTTTTAAAGGCACTTTCTTAGCCTCAGATGAGTTGGAAAATCTAATCTGTGCTAATTTTCCCCAAAACAGATGGTGCATGAATTAGACTGTGTAGACTCTTTTAAGCTTCCATTTTCACTAGATCCCTTTTGGGATAACTAATGTTCATTTCTAAGGGCTCTATTCTCCTGCACTTATTTCTCTTAAATAACTGCAAACAGCCTCCTTAATTGTATAGGAAGATACACTCAATGGGAGGTATCTCTCCTTCAAGAGATTATGTTACATATGCAAGGCTTGTCACTTAAACCTAGTATTTTTTGCACGGCCAGTAGAATGGTACCTGTGTTATTTACAAAGAGGAAACATTTAATCCAGTCCAGGAAATATCATTACCTATGAAAAAAAATAAAGCCAGGACTATGACACTAAACCTCTTTCATGTACTTCACTTGAAGGCAGGAGATATCAACTCACAGGACTAAAGACCACCTTATCTGAAAATGAAGATCACAGACAGTAGGTATTAACAGGTGATTTTTGCTGTTGTTTAGTATCATATATTGACGATTTTTTTTCAAGCACACGCCTGCCTTTAAAATACCAGTGTGAATACTCTTTTAATGTATTGTATAATGTAAGCTGGATGCTAACTGATTAAAAAGATTAAGTTTTAACAGATTTTGCTCAACAAACCCCAAATAACACATCAGGAATTACCACCAGATCTCAAGCAACACAGAATCGGAATAGTTAGGGTTGGAAAGGACCTTAAGACCATCTAGTTCCAACCCCCCTGCCATGTGCAGGGACACCTCGCTCTAGGCGATGTCACCCAAGGCCCTGTCCAACCTGGCCTTGCATACTGACAGGGATGGAGATTCACCATTTCTTTGGGCAACCCATTCCAGTGTCTCACCACCCTCACAGTAAAGAACAACTTCCTTATATCTAACCTGAACTTCCCCTGTTTAAGTTTAAACCCATTACATCTTGTCCTGTCACTACAGTCCCTGATGAAGAGTCCCTCTCTAGTACCCTTGTAACATCCTGACAAAGTTATTGAATGTAAAGCACATCCTCTGATTGCAGCAGACTGCATTCTCGGTATGCTTGAGATTTGTAAGAAAATGTATTTACACTGAACATTAAGTCTGCTGACTCGGAGGATTGTTTCAGTTAACAAAGCATCTCTGACACTGCAATATAGAATCACGTCCCATTTTGGGCAATGTACTTCTAGCAAAATACCAACTGTTTTCAGCAGAGGATCAGTGTGACACAATGAGTTAATGTGCTGGCTTGATTAATCTTTATATGATTTCTCAGCTTCTAATGTAACGTGCATAACTTTATATCTGTAGTCGATGGTGTAGAACATCACTTGACAGTTAAAGTACTTGTGTTTTTGTTCTTTACACATGAGACAGTTACTGAAGAAAGTTCATCTCATTTGTTAACTTCTGAAAACATATATATATAGTTTATATTGTTTCCCTGTATTGCTATGGTGTCTGATTCATTCTAAACCATTTTTAAATACTGCTGTGCACTACCCCAAATACTGTTTCACAATATGTATACATCATAGTCAACAACGTGCTATATCTCACACTAAAAGTAGCTGGACAAAAATAATGCTGTGCAAGGTCTGAAAAATAGTTACTTAATACTGTAAATCACTTCCTGATAGCTGTTGGTAACTGGCCATGGAGGACAGTTTCTTCTTTCTAGGACTTCTTTCTAGCTTTGTCCTTCTTCCCAGATCTATGTCAAAATACATATAAAGCATGGAGAAAAGACGCTATGTACTAAAATAATCTTGAATAAAAGGATATTATAGCTGGACAGCCAAAAATTTAGAAAAAAGGAAAGCAAGCCTGTTTGGACTGTTGTGTAGTACCACACATCAGTATTTCTAACTATATGGCCATTATTTTCATTGGCACTTTGCATTCACAAGTACTCTAGGTGACTTAAAAGCTATCTCTGATAAGCTCACAGGTATTGTGGGTTGTACCTCACTTCATAGAGTAAAGGACAAAGTCCATGTCTAGATCATAGTACTTACCGCTCCTTTGGCTTGCTATTGCTTGAGGGTTTCAGGCTTCTTACACTTTAAATATGTATAATTTTAATCCCTTATCTTGTTCCAGGCATAGGAGGAGTTGTGGAACTAGCAAGTTGTTCTCTGCTTTCAAACCATGGTGGTGAATTTAACTTTTTTTTTTTTTTTTTTTTCTGTAAAATATGCATATCTATCTGTCTCAGAATCAATGAATTTCATTGTTGACAAATAAAGATTGGACAGCTTTCTGCATATCACAGTATCCACACCAAGACCTGCTCCCCTCATAGATAGATCAAGTATGGGCCAGTGTACAAAACAGAGTGAATAAGGAGGCACAGTTGTTATCAAATAGATGTAAAGAGATCAGATAATAAAGTACCTGAGTAGGAATGTAATAACTAACTCACCCAAGACCTGTATGGAAAAGCCACCCAAACCTGAAACCTTTATCCATCACTTCCTATGAATTTGCTCATGGGGATTTTGCAATACTTTCAAGAACAGATGATTATTTTCTGAGGCAGTGAAGCCACTGAACTTAATGAAGATATTTCTATTAATGTCATAGACTCTGCATTCCTCATTTAAAACAGGAATTGAACACTGGTACATTTCCTGCTGTTTATTGCTGCTGCAGCAAAATCTTACATATATGTTTTAAAATCAACCCCCTGAAGCAATTCCAAAGTGATTAATTGATTGGAGAAGTTGCTTGTCATAAAATAATGAAAGTATCACAGCTCACCTATTACATCTATTTATTATTTCCAATAATACAAAGGCCAGAAATGGAAGCAGCACTTATTTCATCACTATATTGGTTTCTTTCTTCTGTTTTCAAATTAGTAATCAGATTACCTTTTGCCTATACTCTCACTATGGAGGGGTAAACAGAATTAACTTTTCACCCTTAGAATCTTTTATATTCAAAGCATTTGGTTTCCCACAAGATAAAAAAAAATAATTATACAATCTTTGTTCCCACTGCAGGTACCTAGGAGGTTTTAAATATAATACATTCTGGCTAAGTTAATGTACCATAAAGTCAAGCAGACTGTATCACTCTGTGATACATGTACCTGGTAAGCCATCACTGAAAATAACAGTAATTTATGCTAACAGGTTATTCATCCATAGCAGACCCACCCTTCCTGTCAGAAAATGCATTTTAAGATACAAAAATCTTAACATAATTTCCTCCTCCTATATGTTTTCTATTATTTACCCAGGATGCAGTGTCTGGTTTAAGTCCTGCTTTTAGTCAATTTTATAGCACAACTGAAACACTGGAAGTCAAGTGACTCAATGCAAGGTCACACAATGAATCTGTACCTCCTGCAAACCAGAGCTCAAATGCAGCCAACACCTGCTCCTTTGCCCTAGATCATCCTGCCTCCTCTTTTAAAAGCATTAGCCTCAGAAGAAAGTTGGTCCTGCAGATTCTGTTTACAGACATTAAGGGTTGGTGAAGCGTTGCTCAGGCAGATCAGCTAGTTCTTGTGTTTGGGATGCAGGGAAAACTGCACTTGTAAAACCAACTGAAAGGGTTGCCAGCTTCATCTTTGCAGTCACAATTGTTCTTATCTTTCATGTGACAAAACAGCGCAGATGCCAAGGTCATAAAAAGTTTCATATGATTCTGCCTGCCGTCTCTTCAAGGTGGGTTGGCAAGACGAAGGGCTACAGACAGAAAAATGGAGTAATAAAGTTTAAGTACTGGGCAATAATATCCATCTGCAGTGCTGCAATGCCGATTAAGAGATTGAAAAAACTGCC
>JANHGB010027057.1:0-39552 GCA_026283785.1 Coracopsis vasa | reverse complement strand
TTAGCATAATCAATGCACGGCTTTTTTCGTAGCAACCATCTGTTTAAGGGAGCTGTATCTAGCCTGAAACCCATACAAAGTGACTAGAGTATCATGACTGATTGATAAGGAGATTGAATGTGCATCAGTTGAAAAGAAGTTGCGATTTATTAACTCATAGTGCAGAACATGGCAATAGACCCAAGTTTCCTCTAGTCTAGAATCTGTCCCTGTTTTCCCATGAGCTGCTGAAGCCCCAGATGCCGGCAGCAAGAGGTTACACAATCATCTCAGCTGTTTTCCGCTGCGTTTGCTGCTTTAAAACTGAGTTTCTGTGGTTTCACAGAGCAGTTTGGACCATACTGGTGCCTTTGTGTCACGTTTTCAGAAGCAAGAAGAGTACAAAACATGAAAGACACTTTGAAGGGAAAGGAGAATTTATTTTCTAGCTTTTACACCAATTCCTGTAGCAAGAGGTTAAGGGTTCCTCTGACAAAATTTTCAGACATTGCCTCTGCAATTCACCATTTGCTGTGGTGAACTACAGTTTTTTTTCCCAAAGATTTCTGAATCACAGCAGGTCTGGTTTATGGGTTTGTTTGTTTGTTTTAACCCAAAAGAAAACAACATAGTTGAGTTTTTTCCATCTGAGAGGCTGTGGTAAGCAACTTACCCGTACAACACGGCTATTCACAACATGAGCCATTCAATTCTTTGCTCAGCAATCTTAATATTCCACTTTGAATACAGCTGAGCCACATGAAATTCTGTTGTGTAAGGCTCTCCTTGAAAGTAGAGATTTATTTGCTTTGGTTACAGCCCATCAAGTCTTGGGGCTACAACCATCTGTGTTAATCTCCACACAGCCTGTTCTTATTCATCACCAGTAATAAGCCCAAGGAGCACCCATGCTGAAGATAGTATGAACAGACGAGGATAATAAAGAAATAAAAGCTTCCTGGCTGAAGGTTTTATCTTCTGTGCCTACCCTATATCCTAATTCTTTCACTATAACTGGAGACTCTCATTAAATGAGAAAACAACTAACTTTGCCCTCAAGAAGCATTAATATTGACAGAAAGTTGAACTCCATTTTCTAAGCGGCCATCGCTGGACTGATTTGCAGATCCCAGTCTTTGGCAGTGGGACAGCCAGAAGCAGGATGGCAAAGAGAAGAACTTGGGTGCTGATTTCTTCTGCCTACTAAGATTTATTGTGTCTCTTACACTACAGCTATTGGGGTGTTCTCCACTAACTGCTGAAGTATGTTACACAAGCAGATCAGGTCATTCAGGGCAGTGCAGAGAGTCACATACAGCTTTACCTCCAGCTTGATCTCCAGTGACACCAGAAGAGGGTTGGCACTTCTGTCATTCAGCTTAAATGAATAACATTAACTGCAAGGGCTGATCAGGCTGAGCACCCCTGCCAACAGGCTGATAATCTTTTTGCTGGCATTGGACTGCCCACAGGGTTGCAGACGTTTGGGATTGAGGGTCTCAATCAAGATTTCTTCTGACTGCTCCAATCTGAATGAACTTCACTTGCTAACTTGTGGAGGTAACTGGCATGGAGGCACAGGGACCCCTTCCCTGAGGAGGCAAAGGACAAACTGATTCCTATGCATCAGTAAGGGAGAGGTGACTTGAGAGAAGTTTTCCATGCCTTGTTTGAAGCCAAAGCTCATCCCTTGGTGTCCCAGAAGCTGCGTGACAGAGGAACAGCAAAAATCCCTTCTGGTTCCCATCTCTAGCCAGGACCAGAGGGGGCGAATAGCCAGACTGGCTTAGTCTCTACAGCTTTCAAAAGAAGGTCTAAGAAGTATTTGCCTTGTGGTGTTTCTCACCCCTGTCAACAAATGCTTCCTGCTTTTGCAATGTGACTGCTAATTACAGCAGCATAATTCTTACAGCAGGCATTCACAAATCTCCAAAACATTTCTGCTTAACAACAACTTCGTGCTTGAATCATAGTCCTCTTAGCAGACATTTTAACCCTCTTGTTAATCTGTCTGGTTTTAGTGATACTCCTTCTGCACTTGGGCATGGCAAATGGTATTCCCAGCTCTGCACCTTTCCTTTCCCTCTTTGTTGCCTAATGACTTAAGGAGCATAACACCAAACTACCAGCTTCTCAATCTGAATATCCATTTCCTTCAAATTACATCAACCTTTCTACTTACCAGTTTTGAAGGGGTTGTGCTGGAGGCTTGTTTTATCCAGGCAGCTTCCCTCAGGCAGGCGTTGTTCTTAAACAGTATTGCAAGGCACTGGATGCCTGCAACTCTGACATAACCAAACTTGCTGGTGTACCAGCTTTCCTCATCAGCAAGGGGAACAGAAATCAGAAGATTACATGTAAACATGGATCAGCCTGAAGAATGCTCAGGAGAGAACTTATAGCAGCCTTCCACTACCTAAAGCAGCCGACAAGAAAGCTGGAGAGGGACTTTTTACAAGGTCATGTAAGGATGGGACAAGAGGAAATGGCTTTAAGATGAAAGAGAGGAGATTTAGGTTAGGTGTAAAGAATAAATTCTTTCCTGTGAGGGTGATGAGGCACTGGCACAGGTTGCCCAGAGAAGCTCTGGCTGCCCGATCCCTGGCAGTGTTCAAGGCCAGGCTGAACGGGGCTCTGAGGAATCTGGTCTAGTGGAAGGTGCCCCTGTTCATGGCAGCAGGTTGGAACTGGGTCCCTTCCAACACAAACCATTCTGTGATTCTACAGTTCTATGATTCTATGATCAGAATCCTACAGGAACATGGGCCTTACATCTGCTTCCCAAGGTGTACTGACCTCAACTACTTGAACCAACATAAGTCTTGGGGCGAACAACCACATTTTCACCAGCCTCATTTGCAAGCTTGCCTCCCTCTCAAAATAATGTTTGTGGGGAGTCATGAAAGGTCTGAGACTGCTGATGGTGAACAGCAGAAAAAAAAGCTTGAACACTTTCAGTTCCTGATATCTACAGTCATGTCTGTGAATGCAGTTATGGGATTTCATCTACTGCCATGTGTTCAGAGTGGCTCACATTCGTTTTACTCTATTCTTCTGTATACAGACTTCTCTATATAGGCACCATGCTGGCAATTGAACAAGTTCTGAGATATATGTTTTTAAATCTTGATGGCAGAGCATAAGACAAAATATACTAAGCGTGATCTCAGTGTGTTCTTCAAAGAGATTTTGTATACCATTAATAATTTAACATGTCAACTGGCTGCCCCTACCTATTCTGAAAGCCAAGACATCTATTAAAATGTAGAACACTGTGTGACTGCTTCCTATCCCAGATAGTAAGGAGGAGGTACGCTCCCCACCTTCGTGATCAAGAAGAGATAGCACAACTTTTTCACCAGCATTCTTCCAAGACCAAGTCAATTTTCTAGCCGAAATAAAGGTTTACACAATGACACTTCCAAAGCATAGTTAGAAAAGGGTGAAGCTTCTCAAACAAGGCAATTATTATGGAAATGGTTACACAACCTTCATGGGCTCCACTAATTCCTTTTTAGGACTGAACAGACATGTATTTGTAATATACCCTAATAAAAAAACCCAAACAAACCTATGAATAAGCAACACATTTTTCAGAAGCAAATCTCTTCCCATTTTATCTCCTGCTACAAAAGTATTTTGGCCTCAATTTTTTCCAACCATCTCCTTCAATGCCCCCCGTCTCCTTCCCCTCACCCATGCCATTTTTTTTCCAAACAAAATGAGCCTGTCCCTGTGTCTATCCTCTGGAACAGGATTAAAGTTTCACACTGAGCCTGTTGCCTGGCTCACAGCAGCAGATGATCCATTTGAAAGCTGTTCATTCAGCTTCTGCTCTGGGCAAGACAAATTTGCTGTGGAGTTTTCTTCACCCCACCATCTCCTTTAGCTTACAGGTAGAATAAAGCTGGAGGAAACCTTTCCTCAGCACTCTATATAGCCCCCAGCAAGTAACTTCTATAGAGTACTTAGTAAAAGCATCCTTTTCAAAACATGTCCTATGTTGACATCACATTTCTTGAATTCTTCAGATCTTTTTGTTTGAAAATAGGAAATAAGAACATAAACATATATATACACACACTCATCCACCACCACTGTTTAAAAGAGCAATAGTAAACTGGAATTCTGTCTCTTACCAAGCATTTTAATAGGTCCATTGCTTTTTAAAAAACAATTTAAAGAGCTTTTCCTATTGCTTTTTTGCTATGATCACTTGCTCTGCAGATTTTCAGCTTCAGTATTAAACTGGTACTGAAAGATTGGCATAGATTCTCTTCCAACATGAAGCACAACAGCCACACAGCAATAAACAAACGCAGAACCAATTCAGTGGTAAGCATCAGGTTCATTTAATTCATTTAATAGCAGTTTCTGATGGAAGCTATGTCGCGTCACACACGCCAGATCCAGAAGATTGCTTCAAAACAGCATCTCTTTTGCCTGCATTTTAGTAACCCACACAGTAACCCACATCCAGCAGCTTTACTGTCTCAGTCTTCTTTTGATAGCACTTGGCTTTACGTAGAGACGCTTTATCATGGAGGCCAGCCACACGCATGAGTTGTGCCTCTGCAGCAGGTAACACACGTCTTGCCCCAGACCAATTACTTTGGGAGAAAAACCCCAAAAGAAAATAAAAATTTGGAAAATGAAAGTGTAAGCAAGAGAAGATCAAGAACATGTAACATGATTCACAACCATCTCTGCCCGAGTGGTTTGATCAAAACCAGTATGTGATGGGAAAGCCTCCAGGGACCTGCTGCCCCTCAGAAAGACCAGCACACTTTGGTTTCGCTTTCTAGTCCCACGAGCCAATGGATCAAGAACTGGGAAGCCTGCAGATGTTAAGTTCCTTAAAGGACAGATACTGATAAAACCAGAGGTTCTTCTACCAGCTGAGCTACAGGTCCATTGCTTTGCATTCAGGCATTAAATGGTGTTACTGCATCTTTGCAAGGCAAAGAACTCCTCCTTGCTCAGAGCTGGGTGTTTGTCACTTTCTACCGTTGACCAACTGGAAAAAAGGTCAATTAGATATAAATAATCACCCTTGCAAATGCCTTCTTTAAATTACTGATCATAGCTGCTCATTAGTCTTGTAAGAGCCACCTTAAGCTTGAATTTCTGGGGTTTCCTGCTTTGAAGATCATTATAACAACCCTGGAGCGTTTACTTTACCATGCAGTACCCTACTTTCTGAGGCCGGGCCGAGTTAAAGATCAGGCCACTGCTTCCTCAGGAATCACAAGGTTTGCTCTGCCCCATCCCCTCCATTTGCCAGCCTTCACAAATGGTCAATTCATGCCTGTGTTCCCCAGGTTTCCCTTATGCTGTCAGCTCTTCTCTGCCTGGGACTATTGCAGACAGGGAGCCCAACTGGTGCCTGTCTCCTCATCCCTGGGTGCTGCTGGTGGGAATGCACCTCTTCCCAAAGGCAGGGGTGGGGAGACAGGGTCTTCCTACAGGTGCCCTCCCACAGCTCACCTTTACGTTTGTATGGCAGGCCTGCTCTCAACTGAGATGCCATCTCAGGGCTTTCCAACTGCTGCAGCTCATCGTGTCCGGGCTGACATCCCAACCGTAGCACATATGCACTGACAAAGGCATCACTTGTTCCAACAGCCAGAAGCCCTCCAAAGGGTTCTTTCTCCACAATCTCTTGCCCTATAGCAGGGCTAACCCTCCAACAGCTCACTGTTAGCAATGCTTGAGCAACCCTTTACTCACAGATGCTCCCACAAGGGTGGCTGCCACACTGGACCCTGGCTCTGCTGTCACCTCTGCCACAGCCTGAGGAATAAGGAAGAGAGCCATATCTTCAGCACCTAGAGACAATATGCAAAGATGGGTTTTAAAAGCCCTCAAGCTCCACTTCTACCCTACTCTGAGTTTTCAGCAAGACTGACAAGCCTCATGCTGGTCCACAGCAGTCATCCTCACCTGAAGCAGGTCAGGTCAGTTCAGAGGGTACTTTTTCTTCCCAGCCACATTTGACAGAAGAGCCCAACTTCACCGTTAACTCTGCTTCCTTGATTTGCTTATGTGGCACTCAATTTAAACCTGCAGTATTTTGCTTACATCAAGCAGTCTTAGAAATGCAAACACATTGTGCTAAGGCACAAAAATGAAAGCAGAAGCAAACAGCTCAGTGTTGTTTAACATGCATGAAGCTAAAGAAAAAGGTAGCAGACTTACTATGCAGGGAGATGCTAATTGAGCAGCTGCAGAGACTGAGTTCCCCCAGAGCCCAGACAACGCAATTCCTGTTGCATCCAACTAACCTTCCCAAGCATGCCCTCTGCAATTAAAATACTACAGCAACCATGGCTACTGATTTGACCACTGGCTTTCCACTGAGACCACCAGCAAGAAAGCGAATGGGTGTTCTGGGTTTTGGTACATTGCTATTGGTACAGCACAGATAAGAGAGAGGAAGGAGGCTAATTCAGACTGCAGCCTATCCTTGAAAGTTACGCAAGAAGAGAGGTACACAATGAGCTTTTCCCACAGCAAGTGTTCCAGCTATGATTGCAAAACCTCACTTTTCACAAGGTCTCTCAGGGTCACTAGTCACTTCAAAACCAGCAGGAAGGTGGCGTGGCAAGGATCCAACCATATTGCTATAGCTTGCTGGCTGGCAGAGGTAGTTGCCCGGGGAAAGCCAGCGTGCTGCAGCCATCACTCCCAGCACTATCTGAATTTACAGACTTGAAGGCCATGAGGGTCCATGGCTGGCTGTATCTTGGATCACTGGTGGGCATCAGTACGGGCTCAACTTCCTGTGTCATGTGGCTCATGCTGGTTTCAGGACTAGTGCTCAAGCACGTTTCTTTCATGCACATCCCTCTCTCCCTATTTCTTCCCAAACCTGAGTTTTACCACCTGGCAAAAAAATGGCTCACTTCAGACTCAAGCCAAAGTGTGACCCAACATACATGGACAATATGCCTCTGCTAACTGTAGTCTTCTAAAAGCCATGTGTCTTGTCTCGGCTAGACACCTTATTTCCATATACATAAACACTTCCAGAGGGTCTTTCAGTCACATTAACACAGTGATATAGTCAAGATGAATCATCTCTGTGCAAGCACCCCTCTCCTTCCATTGACTAAGAAGGAAATTCTGTCAACCTAGATTTAGGGACTACACTTCAGATATCTATTGTCATGTGAGACAAGTCCCTCTCCTCACTGAAGATTTGTTATCAAACTCCTTTTACCATGTAGACCTTCCTCACAATATTACCAACTAGCATTTAGTACTACTATTATGCAGATTGCTTTCCCAGGCACTAATATGTCAAGACTGATTTCTAACACTCATTAAGCAACCAGAAATGAAATTATTATAAGAACTCTTGAGATGAATTGCTTACGCTCTTTCTGACATTCATTCAAGGTTCATAATCTTTGTTGCCTCTTGCAATAATTTAAGAGACAAAACACTGCTGGGAAGAATATGTATCCCTCCACCCCTCCGGCTGACAAAAGTCTGTAGTGTTCAAAAGAAAACTTGGAGAATGAGAAAGGGGAAAAAATGCACAAAGAGCAATCACTACAGATACTGAGGTTTACTGCCGATTCCTCATTCTGCAAAGCTGTCAAACTGACGCAGTTCCAGGACGGGATTATCTCCAGAAGCCCCATGGCCTCAGTCACTGCCAGCTCAGATGACATGACTAGAGACCTGTGTGTGGCAGCTTGCTGCTTACAGAACAGTTGGAGACAAAATCCATCCTTCCTGATCCCGAATTCATGGCAGGATCTGGAGTCTGACAGTATAACCTGCTGTCAGCTTCCAACAAAAGAACTGGAGGCATCCAGTGGGGATGCTGCTTTTCCTGAATTCAGTTCTCTCTGCAAGAAGCTGCTACTGAGAGGTTCTCACACAGAGCCACCAGCATGAGACAGTGCAGTTTTTCCTTTACCACATCAATCAGAAATAGTGTGTCTTGTGCTTTGAGACAAAGGCTCCTAACCATCCTGCCAACTATGCTGCTGTCTCACCAGCACTAATAATAGCATAGTTTTTCTTTCTTAATAATAAAAAAAAAGGTCTTTTTCCTCATGTTTGGTTGAACTTCTTCATTCCTGCTGCCGCATTTTATTCATGACAGGATCTCCAGGCTGCAAGTCAGCTCTTTTCCAGCTGGTAAGATCTGGTTCCTCTTTATGTGCCTGTCCTTTCAGTGTAAACAAGCAAAGCTTCTCCAACTCCACTGGTCACAAGGCTGTAAACAAAATATACCACAAATTTAGTATCATGCAAGTCGTTCTACTGGATACAATGCCAAGCAGCATAACATTAAGAGAAAGGCATTATTTTGTCTAAACACATTTCAGCCTAGAGACAGTAACCCAGGTGATTGTTTTCATTAATTTAGTTAAGAAAACCAGGAATGTCTTATTTAACTGATCTCATCAGAAACTACCCTTCCTATATTTTAGGGCTGGTGGATTTTCACATGAAAATCCACAGACAGAAATCTAGATAGAGAAGGTTGCACCTAGTTACAATAGCTGCACACCCATACACTAGCAAGAATCGGAAAGGAAGGCAAGAGAGTTCGAACTTCATTAATCATTCCCCCTTGCAATTCTGTCCTGAGAACTTGCCACTGATAAAGTCAGGAGGAGCTGTAAAACCAGGAAAGCCTGGGTTTTGGGAGACTGAGGATACTGGGAGAAAGAATTTTGGTCTGGGGGGGATTCCACTGGTGTAGTGAAGCCAGTATAAATTCCCATGTTTGCTTTTCTCTGTGAGGAATGTGGTGAAAGAACCTGCCCCTGCTGAAACGGCATATGTGCCCAATCGCTTCCTTCCTGTGCTGCTCACAGCGCAGTGGTGGCACTAACACTTCTCTCCAAGACTCAGGCTAGAAGCAGGGCTCCAAATCAGGATGAAGGTTTTTACAAACAAAACCATTCATTGAAATACACTATCAACCCACTCAATCTGTGTAATAGTTAATAATCCCCAAATCTCCTCTGATATCTATCACAGCTGACAGGAATATGGTAGGATACTGACTCTTCTCCCCTTTTGTAACAGTGAAAAGCTAAGTGTACTGACCTTTCATCTTAGCTCCATGGTTTAGTTAGCTTATGAAACAGAAAAGCTCCTTAATGAACTTTATAAACAAAATGAACTTCTGTTAGTTCAGTTGTAAGAGGGCCTCTTTTTTTTTCTTGGAAAAAAAGAAGGCATGTAAAGCTGAAGGCTCTCTGTTCTGTAATAGCATTACATTCACTCAAATCTTAGCTTTGGTGACCTGTTTTAAAAAATCACATTAGTGCCCTTGTTCCCAAGAGGAACAAACATTGTATAACAACAGTACAACAGCCCTGGAAAGTAGGTGCTGCAGACAGTCTGTAGACAGTTCGCTGTGGAGACAGAATACCTTTGGGTGTGGAATTACCAACAAGGAGCAAAGGGCTGCAAGGCCTGGAAGCTTTTTGAAAAGATCTAAACCATGTGAATCTGTTCGCCTGTAATCACTAACACTCTCAGAGCACTTCTCTCTGGAGAGGGTTAACCCTCTCCACCTCCAATTATAAACATACTCTCTGCATTAATTCTTTTGGAAGTTAAGGTTGGATAATGTATTGTTTATCCTAAAGAGAATAACCCACTGCATATAGAAGAACTAAACTCAACAGAGCCTCAGAAATGTCTCAAATTTTTTTGTGTGTGTGTTATAGATGTGTTGTTTTCTACAGTATTTTTAACAGAAACTTTTTAAAAAACTCCTATCCCTGATGTACCATTCTAAAGATCAGACTGGCAGTTCTGTACAAAAGACAGTAAACTACACAGCCCTGTTTTGTAAATGGTGCCTGCATCTACATTGTTCTTTAATATCTTCAGTCTTCCAGCAGAGAGGAAGAATCCCTTTCTGAAAGATTTGAAATCTCAGGTATCCACATGCCCATGCAATCCAGATGACTAGGCCAATAGAAGCCATCATTATTACTTCAAGATGAAGCAGAGCAAAAAATATGGCTAAATGCCAACCCTTGATTTACCTTCAATTTACCATCTGGCAAATCCTTCAGCTTCTGTTTATTGTGGGATGACAGCTAACTGCATTTGTCCATCACTCAGAAATTAACATATGATATTGTCCATGACAACACTGGAGCAACACTAAAAAACTCAGTGATTAATGATCTCGTGAGTGCTTTGCAGCTGCTGTCATCTAACAAACTATTTCCAGAGCTTTGCTGATAAGCCAAGGCACCGCTGATGCACAAGCTGAAACAGAACTCAAATAAATAAATAAATAAATAAATGAAGTGGTTATCTTTTTGAATTACGACAATCGAAATGCAACAGGGGCCCAAGGGCTAAAGCAAAGTTTCTTTTAAAGATACAGATGTGCTCATCATTTATATTACAGCGCACATAGGGCATGAAGTATGTGTGCAACAATACGGGTCCATGTGCTCACATTAACAAAGATACATGTGTTTCTTTAGTATATGTGTCAGTGAATACATATGTATATTATAAAAGCCTACCTCTAGCACACACATGATAGACCTGCACAAACACATGCAAAACATGGTGAAAGCAGCAAGTTAATGGCCTAGACTAGGAATGTTATCAGTGTACTGATACTAGTTTAATCTCTTGCACACACAGGCCACATAAATGTATTCCTAGAGCTAAAAAAAATACATTACATATTCTAGTATTTGAGATTACATGTGCCTAACATACGTATGAGGACGCATATTCACACATATGTATATGGGGCTAGTTTAAACTGAGATTCACCTTCCTTTAACTTCTTTATCACACCTGGAAAAAGAATATGCTAATTCCACTCAGTGCAGAGCTGAATCTCTTAGGATGGCAATCAAACTGCAAGGCGGAAAAAGGAAGCTTAAAGCAGATTTTTATTTCCAATAACAAATCCATCCTCAGAGATATATGCCTAACCCCGTATTTTGTTGTTATTTGCATGGCAGAAGCATTTAGGAGCATCAGCTGCGGGCTGGGATTCCCTTTCACTGGGTGTTCTACACAGACCAAATCCATTGTTTTTGACAAAAGAAGTTTGCACCCCAATTCTACCACCTAAAAAATTCAGGTTAGGTGATTCATAACATGTGGCCACACGTTACCAAGTCCAGATACACCTTTGGAAAAAGTTGATTATCATTATTTTTACACTAATTTAATTTTATGTATTCACAGTACATGCTGTGTTAAGGAAACCTGAATGTACTCTATTAGTTAAAAAGATGCTGTCACCAAATCATGACTCCTGTGTTTTATTTCCAACTCCGCCACTAATGTATAGCATGACTCTGAATGGGTAATTTATTTGCCTGTTGCACCCATTTGCCTAGCTGTAAAACATGCTGAGTGAATTGTGGTGAGGCCTAATGTCCAAATTGTCCATGTTCTCCCACAGAGGCACAAGAAATTCCCTTCAATTTATATCACCACCATTGCACACCTGGTTCTCCTTACATGCAAAATATTACTGGCACTAACAGAACTTGACATTTAAAAAGTATTTCCACATGAAAAGTATTTCCACACACTGTGTGGAAATACATTTTTACTCTTAAGAAAAAAGCTCATGTAGGCACTTACCAAGAAATTGTTAGCACGTTGGCAGTCATGACAAAGAAGAACGGTGATAAGCTAGCAGTGATAACCTGTTAAATTGAAATGAAAAATAAAAAGCACTTTGTGAACTTGTGGTATCACAAATAGAAACTGAAATAGTTTTGCTGAAATTATATTTCTGGATGTGCAGTCACATTTTCTTTTCTTTTATCCTTTGTTTTCTTAAGCTTTAGAAGCATTATGCATAGATAGTCAATAGACAGGAGAAACCCAATGAGTCTGCACTAAACAGTCCTGCCCTATGTAAGTAAAGACTACACCTAGGTACTTCCTTTCTCCTCTGGCAAGTGGGAGGCAGGCCAGAAACAGCAGAAAAGACTCAACAGACAACACAACCTCAGTAGGTTTATATTACAAATCTCTCATTACACCAAGGTGTCCTGGGCAGAGAAGCTAGGGGCAAATGACTTTCTATTCTCTAGTACTGATCCCAGAAACAACTAGATCCCAACATACAATGGTTTGTAACAGATCCCTGCCTTAGCAGCTATGGAGCTACCACATCTGCAGCCTGCGTGCAGATCTGGACATCCTGTTGCCAGATGGACAATGTAAAATGGAAAGAGTTCAGAGAACACTGACAGAGTCATTAGAAGAGGGATTGATTTTCAGTCAACAGTTAGAATAAGCAATGCCTGTGGGAAAGGAAGACTCAGCAGTGATTTACAAATACTGAGGAATGAATGGAACTATTTAGGATAATACAAGATTGCTGAAGGAAGAAGATGAAATTAAGAAACAAAACATTTAAACAATTATCAGCTAAGATTTCCTAATCATTGTTTGTCTAGTTGACTCCCAGGGGAGCAGAAACCTCATTCCGTATTCTATTACTTGTTAAAACACTACAACATGTGCAGTATGGAAGCAAATGCCATTTTAGAGTAGGTTGTCTGCACCAGAGCTTGCACTACCAGTTTGTTAGTCAATACCCACTACATTTGTTATGGCTACATTTTAAAAGACAGGGTTCTGAACCTGCCTGGAGTGTTATCAGTGCAGGATCATGAGCAGCAGTGGATGGAGAAGAGATGGTTGTATGCCATTTCCTCAGCTCCACTCTAAGAGTTAGCTGGAGAGGGGACAATAATCTAAAGCTAGCAGTGAGACCAGGCGATGGCAGTAAACACCACACAGGAGTTGTGGTGCTCGACAGGGACTATATGGTGAGTGCCTCCTTTGGCTTGTTTGGGGATGTTCTCTACTTTAGAGAGATTCAGGCATGCAGATTTCTTTTCTCTTCATAGACATTACCATAAATCACATCCTGACTGTTCTCCATTTGCCTACAGCACAGGCACCTTGAAGAGGGAATGATGCAAGACATGGACTTGATCCAGGAAAGATACCACGAGATTGCAGATCCACTCCATTCCTGCACAGCAATCAAATTGCTGGTACCAATAGAACCACAGACACATAATCTGATATAAACTTCATCTGACTTAAGTATTTGCACACTGCCTACCACAGCAGTGTACTACATGGACAATGCTGTAAAGCCTGAAGCTAACAGAAAAAGTGAGCTCCCACTCAAGGGGAAAATCAAAGATACGTATCGGCTCTACTACTACAGCCTTGTATGTATGACTAGATACAGGCATATGACTAAATAGATGCACCCAAAAGAGACTGTGAGAGGAGAAAAGCAAGTCACAAACTGAGAGCTATTCTTCAAAACTCAAGCAAATGATATTGCAACTGTCCACATTCAGGCCACACCTTGGCTTGTCTCATAGTCATTTGCAGCCAGAGAGAGCTGACACCCACTCCAAACTGTGGAATTTAATGATTCAGGACTGATTCAGCTGACTCTTTCATGCACTGTACCTAAATACAGCTCCTAGGCTGGATATTAATTAGTTCAAATGCAGTGCTCTAAAGTACATACACATCTTGTTTTTGCAGGCTGAATTCTCCTCTTTCACACCCTGCAGCAGCTGCATTGACCTACAAGGAAGTAGTTCTTATTTACATCAGTGTTAATGATTGTAGAATTAACTGCACTGAGCGTATCTTAGGCTAATGTTAATTTATTACATAAAAATATACAACAGTCATTACTGAGCATATAAACAGGAACTAATAAAGGATGGCACATGTGCTATCTACAGGCCATTCTTTTCTTTAAGCTGTTCTCCTGAAAGAAACTGAAGTGCAGTATTTCAGAAGTGGCACAAGTTGAAGTTATGTCACCCACTCCCTTGCAGAGTCTTGTTTATTAGAAACTTGAGAAGAGGCCAACGGCAGAGAAACAGGCATTAAGAACCCTCCAAAACCAGGCCTTATCAGAAACAATACCCCATTCTACTGCGATCATCCCAAACCTCTGCAAAAATGCAGGCTGCAGCTTTTAGGCTATTACAGCAGAACACTGCTGTATTTTTGAAAAATTATGTAAGAGGCTCTCAGTGCCAAGGAGAAACAAAATGCGGGCTGGAGGAGCACATGAAGCAAGTGTGTGTAAGGAAAAAAACCCACCACAAAACGAAACGAAAGAACATTGCTAAAATGCCCACCTTTAATTGTTTATCTAAAAGAGGAATACATTTTAAAATGAACAGCATGTTTTCCAGGAAGCTAACCACATAATTTGTTCCAGAGGAAGAATCTAAAGTCTAGCGACATAGTTCAGAAGGTAATTTTCCTTACTTTCCTGAAAGTACATTTCAGCATTTTCTGAAGTGTTTTTTAAGTGCAGGTTTCACTTTAAAACAAACCACCTACATTGATGTTCTGAATGTTCTTTAAAAAAACCTCCAAAATACAACATGCTAAATGCCATAATCTCTCTTTCTTTACTTCAAAGGTCACAGTTGTCCTCCTAGGCATTCAGATGCCTTAGGAAAAGGAATGAACTTTCAAGACAAAAGAAAGCAAGTAAAAGGACAAACTGAAGTTAATGATTTCCAAATACATTTTGGTGCTGAATCTGTAAAACATGGAAAGGAAAATTTTAACTAGCTATAACCAGCATATTTTGCACAAAGGTCCCCAAGATTTTGAAATTAATTCTACCAAAAAATACAGACTGGATGGTTGGAGCCCAACACTTTTAGAAACAGGACCAGCTCCATAGACTGTGCCTATCTACTTGCTTAAAGGAACTGTGACCAGGCAGTACTGCAAAAGCTATTTTTAAAGACATTCCTACTGTGAGCATTTCTACAAAACTGACACAGCTTTCAGTGACCAGGACAAAAATCCAAGTGTAGCACCATTTAACAAAACCTTTTCAAGCGAGCTGAAATGATTCCTGTGATACCATTTCAAACCCTTTCTTGCATGAAAAAAAACAAAGGGTAGAAAGATTGTTTCTTAAAATAAATCACTCTGAATGTAATGTGTCACTCCACTGGACAGTGCAAACAAGACCCATTTAAAGGAACACTTTATTAACACCTATTTGCCTCAACCTCAACTATTCCTATAGTTCAGATCACTGAGTTATTTACAAATAATTTTATAAACAAAAATCATGGCATTACAGACTGTGCTTGTTATCTCAGTCAAATAGTTCTAGCTCTTTACAATGTGTATCAGCATCAAAGGAAGTAAGTGCATCCTTGTGATGGATACTTATCTGGGACAAAGTCTGTGCATAAGAGGAGAGTGGGCTCATCTCCTCCACCCTCCACCCCTAGAGGACACAACTTGTGGAAGTTCATCAGTCTGGCACAACTTACTCCAGATGAAATGGCTCTATGGTAATGCAGATAGCCTGCTTGAGCTTGGAGCTTCACCAGGAAGGAGAACAAAGATTAGTGCAGCATCATCTCAACCACATGGAAAACGCTGCAGGACTGCCAGAACAAAGATTGGGCCTGAACAGTTAGATAATGAAATAGAACAGATGGGACTTCTTTACATAAATAGTCTAGTTCAGGGAGTGAACAAGAGCCAGGAGAGAAAACAGAGGGCAAACCAGCCCTGTGGCTGGATTGTGTCATAGAGAAGGGTCTTAAAACAGCAGCCCTTTTACATGTTTGTACCAGAAGTGGGGCTGGATCCACCTAGAAAGTGTGGGACAGCAGAGAAATAGACTCATTCATCACTTTACAACCTGGTCCCTAAAGAGGGAAACAAAGATTGTGAGGTTCCCGCTCCAGTTTCTAAATAGAAGCGACATACCAACATATTTGAAGGAGATTCAGTGATAGGAAAGACACGCTGAAACACTGAAACAGAAACAGATGAGGCTGAGCTCATTGTGCCTCGTGACCATGGACATGTGAAAGCCCTAGGGTTTGTGCATCAGAGAATTCATGACCACCAAAGATAACTAACCAGAGGTGAAAGCTGCTGGCATTTCCATCATCTGGGAACCAAAGACGGGCCTGGATGCCATACAACATCCTGAACACTACTTACATTGTCATTTACATTTAACAAACTGCTCTGAATGACAACACAGTGCCCTACTTCAGTATCCAAAGAGAAGAAGGGAGTCATTTCCACACGTCCAGAGTTTGTTTCTCTACAGGCTGAATTGTTAGCAACAAGAAAAAAAAAATGCCATTGTTGAAGGGCTGGGTAACAGACTGAGATTCATAAAGCAGAAATATCCTAATGCATGGCAGAACTTGTTGGACACCCAGGACAAATCCAGCATAAAAAATCACCCTTGTACAGGCAAATAGGAGGCATAGGAAAGAATGTGTTCTCATGCATCTGTATTTGTAAATCTGCTTTAGTGATTCGTGAGTGGAGAAAGGCACTATTACCACTAGCTTTAAAGAGCACCTAAGGACCTGTGACAGACAGACCACTACACAGCTCCTGACATGAATGATCTCCTTTCTTCTAATCACATTATGGTCAGACAAGAAAAAAACATACAGAAGAGAAAGCAAAATTTGTTTCATAAAAGTTGTAGGGTTTTTTTAAATAGAACAAAAAAACAGAATTAGAAATTAATTTAGTTTTATAGATGAACAAATAAAAAATAAAGACTGTTTGGAGAATTCTTTGCTGAATGACTTCAAGAACAGGCAAGACCACTGCTGAGCCAGCTTCCCTATTAGACCCATTTCTTTGCCACATAACATAAGAAAATTCTGGTAAATCTGACATGTAGCTTGAACAGAGGAGATGAGATCCTAAGGCTTCCTGGTCCTTGACACAGCAGAAACTTTGATCCTGGGAGATACAGATATGCAGGACTCTGCATTCTTTGCTACCTTGCTTTCTTCACTGATCATACTGTGGTTATCCCATAGCCTATGTGGTGTCAATTCTTGATCAATTCAAACCAGCCAGCACTGGCTAGATAAATGTGTCATTCTTGACCAAGCTATCATTGATCCCTTCCATCCCTGACTTTATAATTACCTTAGAGAAAGATTTTCCCTTCCATCCCTAACTTCACAATTATTTAGAGAAAGATTTTCAAGCTGCTAAAGCTGGCTGTAGATTTGAATATCTAACATTTCTGAGGTGTTCAGGAACATGTTGTTTATACAGCCAAGAACGCGGATGAGGACATTTTCAAAATTTAGATTCTGATTTAATCTTCCTATCTGGAATGGAAAGATATGGAGGATTTAGTCCAGACATGACCATGATTTGTTAATGTACAACTATACTTGTACATACCATATAAAAAGTATACTTCCTCTGATTCACTGGCAAACTGCTAGAAAGTTAAATGTCAGCTCTTGCTGTAAGTGATCACAGAATACTTTACGAAAGTTTTCCTTAGTTTGTGTACACAGAGCCAATCCTTGTAACCTTGCTTCCCCAAACTGCCAAAGCCTCTGTCCTTACAAAAACGGGTATTTTTTCCAAAGACAGCGTTTTGAAATGGCTCATCGAGTTCACTCACTGTTCAAAATAGATCATTCTATTTATCATCGGGTCATCTTCTCAAAACTTCAGGAAAAAGCTTCTGATGTACGTAACCTTTGTTTTCATTCTGCTGGTGGAATTAAAGCAATGTCAAGCTTTTTATAGACATAATATTTGTTTTGTCCCTCTTCTGCATGTTTCAACCAGCTGCTAAGACAATCATCAAGAATTGACAGGGAAATGGATCACTGTTAGTGCCACTGAAAACAGCTACAACAAGATAATCCAGCAGTACTAAAAAGGCAAAAATTACAGCAGACAAACATCAGTAACAACACATACTCTTTTATTTCTTGAGGGAGAGCCACTGGAATAATTTCCCAGATTTCAGAGTTGCATCTCTTTTGTATGTTTACTTGAGAGTAAGCATTTGTACATATGTGCACGCAAATGTAATGTTAGGTACGGAGATCTAGCAAAAATGAAACAAAACCCTTTAGAATAGGAAAAAAGGAACAGTTAATCTTTCAATGCCACCTTCCGTATTTGTAAATTCATGTGAATTTTCTAAGCTATTAACACCATTTCTCCTTGTTTACATACATTTTTCATCTCAGCTGGATCACAGGCCATTTCTATCTAGTTCTCCTCTGCTCTGCTACGTCCAAATTTAAGGCAACCAAAGATGCCAGAAGGGTAACTTCTCTGCACCTTAATAAGAATACTATGATTCAGAAAGATCCAGCAACTAGAGAAATAGATGATCAAGGCATTGACTGGAACAGCCAAATACATGGAAGCAGACCAAGGACTTGGATCTCCCATGTCTAAACCCTGACTAAAGTGGTCCAGCATGTACTGATGAGACTTTCTGAAATATTCCATCCTTAGAATGGTAGAGTAGGTGCTGACTGTGAAGTTTCACAAACTGCAGAAAGTCAGCAATGAACAAGAAGCGCCAATGACCTCCAGTAACTCACCGATTGTGGAAGGCTGGTGCAGTCACTGGAAACCTGCCACAAATCAGCAGCAAAAATCCCTTTTAAAGATGACAAATGTGGTACACATCCTCCCTCACGAGAAAAGATGGGATGGGACTAGAACTAAAGTGCTAAGCACAACCAGATTGCTTATAAATAGGGCAGGAGAAAATTAAATACAAAGAAAATGTGAAGGAAAAAAAAAAAAGGAATATACTATTTTTCTCCCATGGCCATCAATCAAAATAAAGCACCATTAACAGCTGCAGATACTGTGCACAGGAGACCTCCTCTATCCTGCACAGTATCTGAATGGATCTTGCATGCAGAACCAGACCAAAGTCAAACTAGCATTAACTGTTTAACTTCAAGTCAGCTTTGGGGAGGATCTGCTGTGGAAATAAAAACTTCCCTGGAAGCTTTGTAACATACTGCCCCTTGCAATGAGAAGGTTTTCTGTGTAATCTGGGTCATTTCTAGAAGCTTAAAGTGCCAAAGCCAATCTCTGGTTAAAAGAAATACAGGAAATGCAGGCAAAATTTCTCTACCTAACTCTTCTGTAAAGCCTCCTTCCCCTAGATACTGATTCAGCTATATCAATCAACACATTGAAATGACTTGTGGAAGTTTTTAACTTTGTTCTGAGGATCTGTTGTTACCAATCAAAAGGCAAGACAAAATATGCTGTTTAACCTAACGCCTTCGGGTGATAATGCAGTCACCTGAAGGAGCACTACTCAAAAATCCACCAACAAGGAAGGATTTTAAGCAGAGGCACAGATTTTTACAAGGAAAAAATAAAGCTTTAGCCTTGAACCATCAAAATAATGGCTCTTCACAAAGGAAACAGCAATGCCATGATCCTGCCTGAAAAGCTGAGCCTAAACAAGAGAAACAATCCAAAGTGAAACACATTGGAGGAATGGGAAAGCAAAACAGGTTTCACTCTCAGTTCTGTTCATAAGTTTAAAGCTAACTTGAGCACGTCTACTGCATTGCACAAACAGCCTAAGCAAAGTGCAGACATGCCCTAAGGGTTTTCATTCCCTGACAGACTTACTGGAGACTGTCAGTCTACAAAATCAGCAGACAGTGCAATGAGTTTGTTCATGTGAGCATACTTACATGCACATTGCTCACAGGTGGACTCTGCTCAGGTCTCCTGAAGGAAGAAAACCCTTTAACCCTCTGAGAGATACACACGTTGTTACCTAAAGGACAGCCTGGAGATGCTGGCACCATGGCAACGATGACACCATGGCAACGGTGCCAGAGTCAGCAACTTCATGATCCACACAGCTCAGATCCAGCCACACAGGAGTTTTACCAGCTGCTGTAAATTTCTTTGAGATCCTTTATTTCGTATTTGCCTAGATGTCTGCACAGATCTCCAGCTTCCTTAAGGCACATTTTTCTCAGATGAAGTTTTGGTCACTCTCTTCCACCTTTTCCTTATATTTTATTCCTCTTTATTTTTCTGAGCATTATTCAAACAATGATGGTAAATTCCAGGGGTTCTTTAAGAACACAATTAGCTCCCTGTATTGACTCAAAAGCAGCCAGTGTTTAAACATCCTTGAGCAGTCAAATGCCTAATGATAATGATAAAAAATAGTGTAAATTAATCTATTTGGTTTTCGTAACAATTAACTTCTGACCCACCTTAAAATCATCTACATGTTGCATTTAAAACATACTAAACAAAAAGGGAGGGGGTAGATCAAATGACAAACACAATCAGCAACTTGCCCTCTAAAATGTTTTCAGGACAGAAGCAGAATGAATGCTTATCGCTAGCAAAATCATCAGGTATTTTAAAGTGGTGTTTTGGTTTGTTTTTTTATCTTATCAATACCCAAACTAATAATTTCTGTATCACAGAGGAGTGTTTCTATATTCATCTTTTCAATTGCTGTAAGAAAATAGATTTCTTAGTTATCCCAAGTATGCATTTAGAGGGCAGATAATCCTTTGCATTTCTATGGCTAGATACTCGCATGCAGTTCCAGTATTTACAGAATTAGATATCCATCCTCTACTTTCTATTGCATTTATGAAGACTTTTCTCAGGGCTGTTTTTCTTATATTCTTCTTGTTTTCAGGATCTGAAGACTGATACAACCAAGACACCAATCCTGCAAGTGCAAGGCTGAAGCAGAATGTTGTTGCATCAGTCACTGAGCATCTTGTCTTATCAGATTAATACACTGTCAAGGATTAACATATAATCCTTTCAGATTAATATGCCACAGTAACTATTTTTTAACCCCGAACATCATGTGAATGCCAAAAGATCCGCTGAATTGTTGTCCAACTCTTGAATTTCTTAATTCTTTTATTCCTTATAAGACAAAGGTGGCCAAGCTATTGTTCTTGCACTGTATGCATCTCATTAGCAGTTTGGCTGTGGGAGAATAAACTGTGGTTACTAGGTCATTCTGGAACCCAGCCCCATCCTACTATGCAGAAAGGGCTCAGAAAAGCCCATCTCTCTCTTGCCTCTGAATTACTTCTACAGAATCCTCTGCCTACACCTTTTTAAGGTATGTGGCACCTGTCTTACAGCTCTCAGACATACATACAAAGGTTTCATGTATAGCTAATGAATAGCCTTCCTGATTCTTGGCAGTACCTTAATTTCCTTGGTTCTGCACTGTCTCTTTCTTCATTTAAACCTTGCAAGAGCCACTACTGAGGAAGATACAGCAATTATTTTATGTTGCAGAGACACCTTATAATAGTCAAGTACAGAAACTAAAGAAGGATATGTGGGTTACTGAGTGCAATTAATAGAATTAGTGTAAGAAAATGCTCTTATGAGAAACAAAGTATTATGGTTATATTTAAAATGATCAGACACGAACAAGACAAGACTCTTTTCAAAAACGCCTACATCTATCAATGTATAAACATATATCTATATATGCATTCATACATAAACACACACTATATATAGCGTAGAAATATATAAATATACATCACCGATGAGATAGGAGCAAACTATTACGAGCACATTATAACTTATTTTGCTTTTCTACAAAAAGTAAAAGATATCCTGAGACTTTTCAAGAAAACCAGAACTCTTTGCCTCTTGTAAAATACCAGACTGGGTTGAAAATTATGGTAGGTATTTCTTTTTTGAACATCAAGTAGCCACTCCACCCTACCTTCACTCGAACACAAACAGCAGACTTTCTGTCATAACAAAGAGAAAGCCAAAACAAGAAGCATTTGCCCTCTGTTACTGGAGATAATGGCCAAAACATACATTTCCCCTTCCTATGACTAATGAGATAGCTGGTGAATGCCACCAGTCTTCAGCCTATAAACTGTAGAGTGGTTATAGTATAGAGCTCAATTTTAACAGTACCTCTGTTCATATTCAAATATTTCTCTTAAATGTGACCACTGAAAATGTAATCCAGATAATGTTATTATTCTCAGTGTTCCGGTTCTGTATTAAGGAGGCAAAGTGAAAACCTTTCACAATTCATGTACATTTTCCCTGAGGCATGCTTTGCTGATATGGAAATACTATCAATCATGGTTCAAACAGGTGTGTGTACATACATACAGCAGATTAATAGCATCTGTTCAAGTCAGTTCTGCAAATGAGAGGCACCATCCATGCAGCTGAAGCTTTGTCAAACAAGGACAACAAAAGTCACTTAACAAGCGATATGAGAAGGCTTCTTTAAGCCAAATACCTTTGATTTTCTTTGACTTTGCCAAGCAGGGCTTTGTCCACTCTCGCTGTTACAAGATTGACTGTTGATGCTTATATCATGATGTATATTTGACCAAAAGCTGAAATATATTTCCAATTCCAAGTTATACCAAACTTAAAACTCAGTGCCTCCTGCTTCCTGTAAATGCTTCATGCATTACAATGCTTAACTGTACTTTTCCTCTGTTGTTGCAGACTGTTGAGGAACCTCCTTTCCTTATATGCTGCCCTATACCTGCAAAGACCTTAAACTGCTTCTGCCATTTAGTCTTCCCCTGAAACCTCTGAGCTCAGAAGCTGAGAGGGAAATGCGATTCATCATCTTGTTCTTTTATGAATTATTAAGTATTTGTATAATGGAATAAGTATTGCAACAGCAACAACAACAGTGTTCTACCTATTAGGATCACAGACACCAACTGGAGTGGACTGAAGGTTTGTTTAATCAAGTATCGGTTGGTGGCAGAGAATTCAGATGAATATATGATCCTCCTCTAATGCAGCATGTCTGCAGCTGATATACACATCAGAGAAAAGGAGGCATTTTCATCTTGACCTTAGTTGATATAAAACTTACATCCCATGGCATGCAGTTTATTAATCTTCGCACATCTGTCCTAGAAGGATAATATCTGCTTCTGCTGAAATTACTAGTGACCCAGACTAAAATCTTTTGAGCAGATCTGGCCCTGTAAAAAACACACACTTCTCTTTACTTTCGCTTGGACAGTTGTCTCAGTATTACCTTCTGTCTGATGCCCTGCATTTTACTGGTCAGTAATATGGTATATAGTGTTAAAGAATTATTTTTTCTATCTGATTTGAGAAGTATTGTTTTTCAATTCTGGGGAGCAGCCAGCTGTTCTAAAACTGCCGCTGTAAAATACCGCAATAAAATACACTTCAACTTATGTTAAGCTCAGCAAGAGCTAGCCTTCTGGCATTCCACATTATTCTTCAGCTCATCTAACCTTTATGGGATCATGAAATAGAGCTTACTGTAAAGAGACAGAGAAGACAGATAACTCCAATAAGATGACCCTACTTTTTATTGTCACACTTCAGTGGTGAATTTAACAGGCAAACTGACAGTTTGCTACATGGATCTGGCACAAAAGGAGTTGGCTCCTTGGGAAGGATCAAGCTCAGCCATCTGCCTATGTCTATCTTCCTCCCAAGTGCTAGATGCCATTGGGTGGGCCAGTAGCCAGATCAGGCAGGAACTGTTACTATAACTGCCTTGCAGTATCAGGACCTCTGACTAAGGGCAGAAGAGGATGCAATTCCAAACTCTTCACAGGTGGACCATGACCTTCCACAGCAGTGGCTCAGTGGTGGCTCCACTGGCATCCACGAGAATAAAGAAGCTGGTTATGGCAGGCAAAGTGTAAAATTCCCAGCAGCTGGGGCCCATGAACACAAGGAAAATGGACTTGAGTTTCCTAGATGCAGAATACATTGGCATTGCAGTGGAAGACAATGTTTTTAAGAATAGACCACTTAGTGGCTGTGATAACTTTCTTCAGCAGCTAGCTACTTTATGTGCATCATTTCGTAATTATTATCTAAGTCCAAATTAACCACACTGGTACTTTCAACCCCTGTCAGTTTGTTCTCTCTCAAAGGGCAAAAGAACGTAGTTCATGGAAACATGACTTCTGAAAGAGAACACCAACAGTGAGGTAACTAAGGCAAAAAATGGAATCAAAGGCAGCTATGTTACAGGCTACATCAATGTGTTTCCATGTGTCACAAGAACTGAATGTCTTTTTGAAAATCAATTGGACACTCAGTCCAAAGCCAGGTGCTTAGGTGCTTAGTTGTTGCCCTATAATACCTTCCCAAAGCAGATCAGAAGACTGACAGCACAAATAGGGACTGTAGTGATAGGACAAGGGGTAAAGGGTTTAAACTTAAACAGGGGAGATTTAGGTTGGATATAAGGAAGAAGTTCCTTACTGTGAGAATGGTTAAGCACTGGAAGAGGCTGCTTAAGGAAGTCGTGGCTGCCCCATCCCTGGCAGTGTTCACGGCCAGGTTGGATGGGGCCTTGAGCAACATGCTCTAGTGTGAGGTGTCCCTGCCCATGGCAGGGGGGCTGGAACTGGATGAGCTTAAGGTCCTTTTCAACCCAAACCATTTTGTGATTCTATATCCCCTCAGCAACCTGAGAAGCCAACAGTGAACTTTTCTTTTCCACACAGACATCAGGTAGGTGAAGACCCAGCCACCTGTGTACTCTGAGGCTATCTCTACAAGTGGCACAAATGACCCAGATGGGGACTGGCCCATTGTGCCAAGACTGATTGTATCTGGAGTACCTTGCTGTAGAGGTGGGGTGCTGAGTAGGATACTGCACACATTCTCAGTGACTGCTCTTTCCATGCGAGATCACCCAAAGGTCTCAGGTTGAACACTGCAGATTGAGGCCATTGTCGGTCAAGAACTATGTGTTCTTTTGAGCGTGTCTTCAAGCCTCTTTTTGCACACATTATAACTACTATAAGAGAACAAATCCTACACATACATGCTGCTTTACTTACACATGAAAAGCACAAATGTTGCTGAAAGGGTTCAAGATATTGAGAGAACCAATGAGTATGCCTAGCTTAAGGGGAATATTTTAGTGAAAAGCAGTAAAATGCATTTTCCCATTGTTAAAATCTATAGAAACACCTGAAGTGCCTATGTTCCTTGTCAGCGTTATCAGATTAAAACACCTTTCTGTCATGACTAACTCAGAACTCTGTGGAGGATATCACTAGTATCAAAATAGCATAGGAAACTTCAGGATGCATAATCAAGTATTTTTTAAAAATCTGTTAACAAAAATAGCAAGTTTCCATCAATCTCTCTCCCCAGTGACACAGTTTTGGTATTTCTGTGCATGTATAAAGTCCATTTCCTATTGTATTTCCCATCTCACGACTCCTTTGGGAAAACCTAATTCATAAACAAACAATTCCCAGACCAGATAACTAAATCTCCCTGCTGACCTCTTTCCATACAACCCGACAATAATAACAGAGACACAGTCCTTGCATTGCCATTCTCTTGTGTGTTTATGCTGTTTTAGTGATGATGTAATGGAAAGAAATTGACATGCTATTATTATTATTATGCTAAGGACTGCAAGGAAGAATCAGTATTCTTTAAGGTTTTATTTTTCCATTCAAAACCAAAAGTCTTTCCAGGGCTGTCTAACCATTCACTGTTACAAAAGGTCAAAATATTCCATCAGAAATCTTACAAAACATGATACTTGAAAAAATGTGGTTTAATGCATTAACACAACTAATCCATTTTGAATGATGGCTTTTATGAGCAATGTCATGAGGTTACACACTGTGGGCCTCAGTGGCCCCTGCACTGGAAGACAGTGACAGAGTAACTATAGTTGACTACAGTCTTTGGCATCCCATTCCCTCAGATAGGGTGGGGAAGCCTCTGCAAGAAGACTCATTCTCTTCTGCGCCCTTAGGACAACCACCCATAGAAACATGCATGGAGAGAAAAGCTGGACTCTGCCCTCTTCCTCTCCGTGCTGGCCATGGATAGGACAAAACCAGCTCACAGTCATCTCCTGAGGTTGTTGGAAGCCTATGTGATTTCCCCAAGCACCACATATTTCAGGGACAGGATATTAGCCACTCAGTCTGCCTCCCTCAGAGCACTATAGCTGTTTGCTGACTTGTTGAAAGTCAAATCTAATCCTTGAACTGGTGTACAGATTGGGGTTAAGAAATGAGAGCTCTTGAGATTTTGTAAAGATTGGTTCCGAGCTGGGGAGAGAAAGGAAAAGAAAGACAGGGATACTCATTTCAGACATCAGCAGTTCACTAACATGAGAAAGAAAGCAACCTGGAGTGTGACACCAAGCGCCTGTCGGAGAGGTAAATGATGAAGCTCAAGATTTGTGGTTCAGTCTGGAGAAACTTCACCCATGGACATTTTTAAGAGTCAAAAGACAGCTAGTGATCCCAATCCTGAGAGGAACAGTAAGGGAGAAGAATGTGGCTATTTTTGCTCATTTTTGGAATTGGAAGCCTAGAATTAGCTAGCTTTGAAACCTTCTACATTAGTGTGTTATATAGTGCATGGTTCTTCCATATAATTTTGGCATTTACACCAGTATGTTAGCGATGGAAATGATTTCCAAACCAGTTCTCATTCTTTTGTCTTCTCTTTGTCACACTTCAGATTCACCTTCCAGCCCCTCCATCTGTAAGCAAGCCCATGAAACCAAATAAAAACATGGGAGACTAGGAATTTATTTTGCAGAGGAACCAATGAACCTGCATCCTCTGCAATTCAAAATTCTGTTAGACTTGACAGACTTGTTAAACTCATTTTTCTATTGTCAAGTATATAGAGACTGTTTGTCAAGGGTAAGGGTGAAAAAGTACCTTCCAAATTCCAAAGACAATACTCCAGGTTAGTGAAGTTAGCTTTATATTCAAGAAAATGACAATATCAAATGTACATGATATACTTCACATGGATATCATGATGGAAAAAAGGAAACAAACTAATTCAGAGCATTTTAGGGCTCAATCTATCAATATCTGTTAGATATTGCTGAGACTGGATTTACTGTATCAAGCACAGATGAAAACTGCTGTGACACTACCCCCAAGTCACAACACATAACTTTATGTACTTACTTGTGTGACCTGTAGCTGCCATTTTCAATGGATACACAACTGCAACTCTATACAATGCCTCTTAATGCATGTATTAATTTTTTCCATTACCTGGAGATTCAAAATCTCCAACAAGTCTCAGCTATTCTCACAAGACAGCTTCCTTAAATTGCGTTAGTGCCCCGGGGAGCCTGTGCCACTTAAGCTCAGTGGTCATGTCGCCCATAATGGAGTTGTTATGGAGACTGATGTCTTCCCAACAATTATATGGTATAATTAGTGTTGGATGCTACAAAGTAACTATCAAGCTGTCTCCATGGAAACTACCCAAATACCTATACTTTTAAGGTTTCAGCAACTGGTCTTTTTTCTAGACCCTTAAGATGCAGTTAAGAGCACACTGATTGCCTTATCCGCTTGTCAAGCTGAGCTAAGAAACACATTTTCTTTTCCAAGTTATCAATATATTGTCCCCATGGTGACCCACAGGAATCAAGATTAAACGTACGTATTTCATACAGTGAGGACCAACCACAAATTGATAAGGATTTTTTACCATTTTTAATTATCTTTACGCATATGTGTGTGCACATTCACATGTCTAAGAGTACACAAGATGTGTAGATGGAAGAAGCTCACTTCTACTCTTATCAACTCCCTTCTTGGCATAATTGGAAGCTTTAGGGTCATGGAAACTCCCTCTCTCAGATGCACTTCAAATCACAGTAGTGCCACAGACAGCACCTACCAGCAGAGTACACCCAGGTCTAGCATGCAGTTTTCCCTCTCCTCCAGGGATTGAGCCTGCAGCTGCAGTTTTCCCAGGTCGGGTGAGCTGTCTTGAGACAGCCTTGCACACAGTGCAGGATCTTTGCCGAATGAAAACACACTGTGTTTATGGAACTCCAGTGGGAGTTTATGACATTTCTGCATAAAGCTTTATGAGGTTCAAGCCAAGAAAGCAATGTGATTTTCAGCCAAGAATCTCACTGTCACTTTTGCCTGAGCACAGCACAGCAGCATGCAAAGATGACGCTACTTCAATCTGCAACATAAGCGAGTGAGCAAGTGCCAGATAACCAAACGCACTCTTTTTCTGGTTATGATATACAAATTTTAAACAGATTTTTTCAGATCCAGAACCCTTTCCCAGCAGGGCAGAGGTGAACAAGGAGAGCCATTTGCTTCAGAAGATATCAATGGCAGGACTCTTTTTAGAGTAGCACTTATTTCTGCAAGTAAATAACCCTCGGCAGAAGTAATGAACAGACATTCCGGACTAAAACATTTTATAGTACTTACATGCTAAGCAGCAGTGACAGAGGAATTAAGAGGTATACAAATGGGAGCACATGCTTTAGCAGAAGCTTTAAGGCTGCAAAAATGTGTAAAAGCATACATTTCTCTTGTTTGGTTTGCCCCTGGAATTAAAGCAGATAAAATTCTCAGGTGAACTGCTATCTGTGAAAAGAGATGCAGTGAGCATAACCAGGCTAGCAGCCCCAGAAGACTCATAGTTGTGGCCTCTCCATTTTATGAGAATCAGGAAAAAGATAATTTCCGCTTTAATAAAAAACATCAGTACTTTTCCAGTCTTTAAGAGGGTTATCATCCGTTTTTGTGCTGACATGAAGATGGATCTAGTCTATCCATACTCTTCAAGACACCATGGGGACCAAAGAAGCAGATACACAGACACAAAATACAAAATCAAAGACTACTGGAGGCATTCTGAATAGCCATTATATATTTTGGGAGAGGACTAAAACTGCTGGGGTGTAAGTGTAGTGGGCTACAGTTGGGTACATGGGACCCATGGATAAGACACTCTTTCATATGCTTGTGCAAAATTACTTTCACAGTATCTGGCAGCCGTCATTAAATACAGGGTGACCTGGGGCAAACCCTTCTAAAGTTAACACAAACAATGGAACAAAGCAGCTGTCAGGAGATGCTTTTATGTATCAGGGAGCCTTCAACACTGTTCGGATACACTGTAGGTTACATAAAAGTGCACAGGATGGCCATATATAAGAGTTACATGTTCCTGATCACACTAACCTGAATTTTCTTCCAGCCATAAGAAAAACAGTGTAAAACTCAATGAAACTTGGTTTCAGTTATCCAACTTCATTTCTTCAGGTAAGACAGGAAGAAAGAGAGAATACAATATCCACCGACCTTCTTATTTATTCTTTCTTTTCATAACAAGCTATCTCAATAGGTTCGTATTGAAAACAAGCTGAATTCCCTACTACAAAGTTTATTGGGATAACACTAAACATGATAGAGGAATATTAATCCATAAGTAACTAATATGTTGCTGAAGAAAAGTTATGAAATACCATTTTTCCCTTCTATTCATGATTTAGATTATTTCTGCTGCTTAACTTCTAGAGATCCTAACAAGTTTCATCACCAGATACAGATTGGCAGCCTTAATCTAAACAAATTCCCTGACAGCACAGTTAGAACTCATTAGCATTCTCACCAGATGCTTCTATCTGTATATTGAGCATCTCCAGTTTTTCTTTCCAGTACATGACCCATGATACTAGCATAGCTTTCAAATTAAAACAAGAAATCTCAGCACAGCTTCAAATCCTTGCTCTTCTGGGGATTAAATATGTGCTATGACAAAGTATTCCATATTTGTTGGGCTTCTTAAAAGCATTTTTTGTTGTTGTTGTTTTAGAGATCACTTTAGTGATTTTTTGGCAATTCTTATGAATCTATACAGTTATGACTACCACACACAATATTTGCTTTCACAGCAAAAGTGCAGAGAGCATTTGTCACTATAAATATCACATACAACTATATACAAAGATGAAACCTGTGTTTTGTCTGTCTCTGCACAAAGCAAAGCTTTGACATGAAAGCTGTCAGAAATCATTACAGGGAAGAATTAAAAACCTCATACATTGATTAAGTTGCCACAGCCAAAGTATCACAAAAACAAGTTACGACCTAGCTCCAGTTTTTAAGTGAATGAAAAATAAGAGGGCAGGAAAGCCAAATATGTGAGCTTCAGAAAGACTGTCTTCTTGAATCTGCAAAGCAGGCCTGATCAGATCTCATGCTTAGTTTATTGGTCTATTGGCACTTAACAAGAATGAAGTGGTGGCAACAATCTCAGCCCCAGCCCATCAGTCACATAGGTACAAAGCATCCAACTGGAAAATAGATTTTCTAATTCTCTGTACCTCCCCAGAGGCCTGTGCTGCTGTCTGAGGACTACAGCATTCTCCTTTCTTGGCTCATTTGCAAGATAAACATATTCTGCCCTCAAATGCTGCTCCTTTCCAACTGCTGGTGAAAACTCCAGTCAGTCTGAGATATTAAGAGAATGATCTAGGGCACTACTCAATCCAAGAAAAATGCTCATGTGGGAACGCAAAGCCATTGCTATGACCGGAGGTTTTTTTTTCCACTGGATCTCACTCTGCAAGTCCAGATTCAAATACTTTCTATCTTTATTCTTTATCCACATTAACTTCCTTCCTTTTTTTTAAAGGGAGTCATAGACTTGGATTCAAACAGACTGTTAAAGTGCTAGTTAAATACTGCTTTTCTGCACGTACGTTGATTTGAAATGTGACTGAGACAGCCCTCATACCCTGGCAACGTTGAGCTGGATTAGTATGTAGTTTTAACACTTCCGAACACCTGCAGGAAGCAGCATTACTGATCAGATAGATAGGACTCTTCTTAACTACTCCATACGAAGATTTATAGCTCCCTACAGTTACAAGATAGCTTGTGACAATCTTGCAGGAGCTGGTAGATCAGCCCCACACCCTTGCAGGCAAGCTCCAGTTCAGCTCAGCTCCTGCTCTCTGCCTATCCATGTCTGTCTCTGCAGTCTTTTGATTCCTCTTCTAGAACTGATCTACAGTATTTCAGAATTTTTCAAGAATTTGCTGACTTCTAACCCCAAATCAGCTGCATTTCAGCACTTGGAGCAGCAGTTCCTCTGTGCTCCTCATGCTGTCTCAGACGGGTGTGACTGAGCCCTAAAATCATTCTTATAGCAAGCTTTAAAACACTGGTGAAAGACATTAGGGAAACTGCTAGTTCTGCTAAAATTGTAAGTGCTACAGACAGATCCCATGTCCTTATTACTTATTCCCCTCTTTGAACTCAAGACAAGACATACAATTTGAGCACTGGGTTAGAAGCAACAACAGGAAAAGGACTAATTTGTCCTGTTAAAAAAAACCTCCCCAAGCAAGATAATTAAACCACACACATTAACAAACACAGACTTTCAAGGCTGAAGAACAGATTAAATTATCACAGTGGCACAGGGACAAATTTTTAGTTGCTACAAAGGCATGTAATTTCATTGACGGCAGTGGCTAAAACAAACTTTGTCTAACTTATGTCTAGAGTTGGCCAAAACCGTACAAATCTAGAAACTTTGGGAAAGCTTTGATCCAGTCCAGACTTTGTGGCTCTGATCCACTTCAGCTGGGAAGGGCCAAATCTGCTTAAAATATATTTCACAACACATCTTTGCCGGCATTTTTTTCAGACAGGTCATGAATACCACATGTAGAACCATTTCTCCTCATGCACACCACCTATCAGCAGAGCCAGCTATTCCCATCTCCAACCCAGAATGCTAAAAAAGAAAAACAAAATAAATGCAAAAGCAAGCTCCAGATCAGTTGACTTGCTACCAAGGAGCAAGAAGAAAGCTATGGAACTAAAATCTGCACAGTCAGAATGCTTGGAAGAAGTTCAACCTGGTGAGAAAATCTATGGGACTTGTATAGTGTGGAACAGCTTGCAAAGTACAAAACAAGCCCCATCATTCTCTTCTTGTTATCCCCAGGAAAACCAAACATTCATTTGATTCCAGTTTCTAAACAAGCATATTATTATGCAATCCTACTTTCTTTTTTTTGCCTGGTCAGGTAACAGCTTCACTGTAGTAAGAAGTCTGTGATCACGAACCACATCGGAAGGTTGTGGCTTTCAGATGACCTAGCTAAGAGTGGTGAAACTAGGTAAAATTTAACCAGAGAAAAGGAGTAAATCTAACCAGGGAGAAGGAGTCTGGCAAGCTCTTCTAACTGCCTTTACCACTGATAATTTAACAAATCAGCTATTCATAACTGAAACCTAAGTACAGCCAGACCCCGAATCCACAGATCACAGGATAATTCCTGGGTGGCTCAGGGCTTTGTCCAGTTGGGTCTTGAAATCCTTTGAAGACAGAAGCCTCCCTGGGCAACCTCTGCCCTCCCTGACTTGTTGTCGGGGTGAAGAAGCTTTTCCTTACGCCCAATCTGAACCTCTCTTGTTACAACTTATGCTTGTTATCTTACACACCCCCTCCTACATGACACTGTGAATAGCCTGGATCTGTCTTCTTGGTAATTTCTCCATAGCTACTGGGTGGCTGTTGTTTGTTAGGTGCTCCCAAAACTGTCTCTCTTCCAGACTGAACAAGCCTGGTCTGGCAGCCACTCCTCATAAGGCAAATGCTGCAGCCCCCTGACTTTCTTGGCAGCCCTCTGCCTTTCTTGGCAGCCCTCTGCTGAATTTGCTTCAGTTTATCCATGTCTTCCCTGTATTGAGGTGCCTAAAACAAGGCTCCCTACTCCAGATGTGGTCTAACAAGTGCTGAGTAGAGGGGCATGATTACTTCCATGAATTTACTGCCTATGTAGTACAACTAAGCAAACTTAGTACAACCCAGGATACTTCTGGCCTTCTTAGCTGCCAGGGCACACTGCTGGCTCATGTTTGGCTTGCTGTCTACTAAAATCCCCAATCTTTTCTGCAGAACGGTTTCTCAGCCATCCCATCTCTGGCCTGTATTATTACCAGGTGCTCTTCCTAGCCTGTATTATTGCTCTTCCTTCCCATGTACAGGGCTTCACATCTGTCCATTTTAATCTTCTGTTGGTCCATTCCCCCAGCCTGTCCAGGTCCCTCTGAAAGGCAGCCCTCTCCTTCAGCACTATTGACTTGTCCTCCCAGTTTGGTGTCCCTTCCAAATGTGAGTACACTCTATCACCTCTGATTCTTCAATGAAGATGTTAAACAAGACAGGTCACAGGACAGATCCCTGTGCTACTCTAATTGTCACAAGCCTCCAATTAGAGTAGGAATCATTAACCTCCACCTTCTGAGCCTGATCATCCAACCACTTTTTTTACCCATCTAATTGTCTATAACAGTCTAATTTGGATATAAAATCATTGTGAGAGATGCTGTCAAAAGCCTTGTTAATGTCAAGGCAAATGACATCTACCACTCTCCTCTGCAATGGTAACAGTGAGAGTTCTGGTACTGAACTTCTGAGAATTAGTTTTAATTCTTGGCTCTGGGAAGACACACTGGAAGCAGTGGCTGGTGCACACACTCTCAGAAGGAGTATTCTTCTCCAAAACACCTCTGGAAAGTATAGGTTTGTATTATTGTGATCCAGTAGGCCAGAACCTTAGCTGCAGTAACCAGCTCAGTTCCATTAAACCTCAGTGTATGTACAGTAGTTCACCTCAGCTAACAATCCTGGTTTATTATGTTTGTTACCCCAAGTCTACTTGTAGGTTGGACAGACAGGCACTAGGAGTGTCAAACAGGAATAGCAACAGAGATGCAGAAATTCCTCAGCTCTGCTGGGAGAAGCACAGATCCACTGTGTTCTTGTGACAGTCTTTCTCTTACCTTTGCAAGGAAACTCCATGCTGCGTATTGCCCTGAGGTTGTGCTGCTTTTTAGCTTCACTGTGTGCAACATCAGAAAGAATCCCAACAGACCACTGCAAGGGATGGGGAAAGCTTGTTAATAATGTCTCTTAATTTCAACTAAGCAACCTTTTACAGGCATCTTGGTTTTCCTAATGCAGAACTGCAGTGTTAAATCCATTTGGAGAAAGCAAGCTGGTGGACAAAGAGCTTGCATGATGTCCAGTACATGCCAGGTTTTGTTCAGTCAGTGACTAGAGTCTGAGTAAAGTAAGTCTGACGCTCGTATGGCTGGTCTCTAATGCACTTGCATAATCAGAAAAGTAGAGATTATTGGAAACATGAGGGGAAATATTAACTTCAGACATTGAAATGGCTCTGAATAAGGGCAACACTAATTTCAACAGGAGCCACACATGTTTGGCAACTAACTCACTTCAACCTCCGCAGAGCCTTGAACTGAAAAAAACATAACCACTGGAAAGTTTCTGCCTGAAGCTTTCAAGCTGTTTAAACTTCATGAAGCCTAATTCCAATTAGGAAGACAAATACATCTCTACTGTATAACAAATAGGCAGATGACTCAGTAGTGCTGGGAAAAGAATACCCCAAAGCTCTCTGCTGACGATTAAGGGAATTTTGATTCTCAAGCCATATAGGACAGTAGTCCCCAACGCTCCTGAAGCCAAGACTGCTCTCAAGGAAACTGTTCCACATCTCACCGGACCTCATAGAGATTACAAGATTTGGCTCTGGATTTTGTTTCACTTGTGATATACAATCCACTGGTTGTGAACCAGTGAAAAAGTGTAAACCAGCAAGCAGGGAACATAAAAGGACTTCAAATATGTTAGGCACAAATTACTGTGTGGCTGGTTGAGAGGAATGGGATTACAAAGTACTGTGGGAAGCTGCATGAGAAAGGAGATAGGATCAACCCAGCATACAGGTGGCGGGGTAAAAAGTGTCTTGGTAGTCAAAGAGGCTACGCTGTTCTGGATAGTTACTCAATGCAGTTGGTTCCTCTCTGCAACAGCAGGAAGAGTGGAAGGTGGTGGCTCCTCATGTTAGAAGTTCCATGCTGGGCTCCAGCACCTCAGCCAAGTGCTGCTCCTTGCTCAGTAACTGTGGCAGAGTTGCGTCTCAACCATGTCAGTAGAATAGGGTAAGATAACTGCTCAGGAGTAGGAGGTACTAGGGTTTCTTATACCAAGCCGTAACGTAAAACCCCAAAGGACTACCCACAGTGCCTGAAGCCCACAAAGCAGATGCTGCTTTGGTGATAAAAGATAGTCTCAAACTCAAACCCTCCTTGTTGCAGAGGATGAAGTACTGAGCCATAGAGCATTCTACTCAGAAATCTGTGCATTTAATGAAGCAGCATTGCCCAAACTTTTGAAAGCCCAGTAGCTGGCTTAAGTTTGTTCCACATCTTCTGCCCTGCTGAGAAGGGCTTTTAATCAAGAGTGATGTGAAGCTGTTGCGTGTAATTCAAAAATAAAAAGTGAAACAGCTAATTGTAATACCTCAAATACTGATGCCACAATTAACACCAGTTTATTTCATTAAATAAATGGAGCAATTTGCACCTTACTGCACAGGTAGCAGATTTAGCTACATCAGTTACACTTACTTTACATTGTATAAGTTTTCCTCCAAATCCTTTATATCTATGAAGACACTACATTACAAGATGTAGGAGAGCAACCGAGATGTTTGTTTCTCCATCCAACTATTCCTTTCCACTTGCTGTAGTGTACAGTGCTATCTACCATACATGTACTGAAGCCAGGGCAATGGAAACAGAAGTGGAAGGCTACAACAGTGGTAAAATTCTAACAAACTGAAAAAGAAAAACACCTGGGCTAGATAGATGCCCATTAGTGCCTGCAGTTAGACCTTACCCTCAAGAGGAAATACCTATCATGGAACTATTTATTGATTAATACCTAACTGCAAGTTACTTGTAGTGTGGATAGTCCACCCTTGAAAAAAGCCACTTTCATACAAAAAAATAGGTACATAGGGAAATTACTTAACAATCATTTTTAATATCTACTTCTAATGAAAAATCCAGAGACAAACAAGAAAATCCCTAACAATCAGGAAATATTTTTGCTATGACTTTGCATGAAAATATTTTTCCCTTCTAAAAAGAAAATACTTCCATTTGGCAAAAGACTGGAATATTTTTGTTTGTTTGTTTTTATAATTAAGACCTACAGGAATCATATTTACATTGTCCTGTCAGAATTACACTACTGGTCAGTGAACTTCTGCTACTCAAAACAAAGGAACACTTGTTAAAGCTTTTCCCTTTTACCCCAAAAAAGCATTCTGCCAAATAACAAGATGTACAGGCAAATAAACCCAAGAACACCCATATACTGCTAAAGACTAATACTTTGTAATCTCTGCAAACAGCAAGTTTTACAAGGGCTAATCTGACTTGAGAAGTATTTAAGAGACGCTATGTATCAAAGCTTTGCTACATTAGGTAAAAATTATTTCACTGATGACTGGAAATTTCCTTGATCAGAATGTACTCACTCAAATAAACACATATACTTCCAGCACATTTGGATCTTAGGTCTTCAAATGCATATCCACAGACACGCACAGATACACGTTCTCTGCAGTTTTACTGGCTTATGCCAGCAGAAGCTAGTATAACTAAGGTTTTGCATGCTCTGAATTTTTTAACTGAGAGTCAAGGCTGGAAGTCAATAGGATCTCTTATTTTGAAAACATTCACATGTCCTGTTATAGAGAATTTACCTGGCACAGCAGCTGCTATGAAACCTGTAGAAGTACAGGAATGGGAAGTCCAAGGCACTGAAGAGATCACCTGAGGGACAAAGCAATATACTCAGTGGAACACAGGGGGAAAAAATTACTCACTGTTACAAGCAGGGGAACAGCAATTACATGAACATTACTAGTTTAACATTCCTTTAAGCCTTTACAGCTGGCTGGCTTTTCATTTAGGATACTTTCCACATTTCTAGTGTGTTTAATGATTTCTCTCTGACCTCGATTCTAGCCAGTTCCTGCCTTTGGTTGAAAAAGTGGAAAGGGATACATGAGAGTATTCTTTGCTCATATACAGAGGATCCTACTTAAGCAACAGTTGCCAGTGGATAGACATGCATCATAACCACTCCTTTTTATTACAGTCAGGAAACAGAGACATATGTTGGCTGCTTCCCCCTCTGGCATTTGAACTCTGTCACACAGAGCTAGCTGGGAGGTTTAAAAAAGTTCTCCCAGATCCAAGTAGAACTCTTGAGTACTTGTATTTCCAGAACTTGGGCCCTGGTTGCTCTTAGCAACAATTCCTAGGAATTTTCCAGCCTTCCGGCTCTACAAATTTGGAGGAAGCTCCATCTTTCCTTTTTTGAAATGCAGGACATTTTTGCTTAAGGTGTCTGTCTACCCTGGTGGGGGAATGCCTACACACACAATACGCACCACCAAGCAAAAGGGCAAACTTTTATTTAAATGTTTCTTCCTTTGTTTTTCTGACTGAGCAAATGTCTAGTGAAAGCAACAAATGATCATCTTTAACCTTCTAACTCTTAAAACACCAGTATGACAGGAATATTAGCCACCATCAAATATTCAGCTTCTCCATTGCTACCCTTTTGATCTTTTGCTGCTTCAAGTCCTGCCATGGGCTCAAGTGATGGGATACACCTCATGAAAACAATAAAGTTAAATCTCCGCATAGCATTGAGGGCAGTGCAGAGAAAGAAACTGTATGGACTGCTGAGACACTGCTCTGAAAAGGACATGTTCACCTAGGGAATCCTTGTTCTATGCACCACCTCAAAACCCATTCATTGTTGTCAGTCCCATGCTGCTTCTTTGCAAATGGCAGCTAAGGTATTAGTAAATATGCAGATTACAGAGTGTTATATACCCTCCTCTCCTCTTCCTACAGGATATCATATTATTGGTCATATTCCTGTTGAATTGCAGGGCTCTAGAGTCTGGCCTCTAAAAACATGCAGGGAAAAGAAAGGCAATATGGAAACCTGAAGAAGGAACAACTCTATGCACTTTACCTGCTGGATGGGATGCAGAGGCCAACAGCACCACACTAAAAAAAATAGAATAAAATAAAATAAAAATTAATTGGCTACTACAGAATTTATGACATGGCCTGAACATTATAAATACAATTTTTGTGTGTGTTTGTTCACGGTGAAACTTATTCCAGGTAAGCAGAATAACTGAGGCATAAGTATCAATTATAAAAGAAAAAATTGATTGGAAAGGAATCTCTGGAGTCACCCCATACAATCTCTCACCTGAGGAAGGACTACCACCAATATTTAATCAAATCCTCTGTGGCTCTGTCTCAAAAATACAGGTCTCAGAAACCTCTAGCACGGAGGTTCCACACCTCTCTGGGTAACTTGTCCCAGGGCCACTCTACTCTCCTAGCAAAGAAGTTTTTCCTGATGTCCCATTTTTAAACCACCAAAGCTGCAATTTATGGTTCATGCAATTTATGTTCCATACCATCTGCTACTTCTTAGAAAAGTTTGGTTCTGTCATCATTGTAACTCCCTTTCAAGATGGTGCAGACAGGGCTCAGGTTGTACCTTGGCATCCACTTTGCCAGTCTCAACAAGACCAGCTCCTTCAAACTCTCTTTGGAGCATACCATGTGCTCTCGCTCCCTAACAATGTCACCAGCCCTCTGCAAGATTTTCAGTTTCTCAGCTTTTTTCTCTAAGTGGGAGGCCCAAAACTGAATAGAGTATTCCAGCTACAGCTTCAGCAGTGCTCGTAATAACTTCTCTTGATCTGATGGCCAAGCTCCTTCTAACATAGCCAAATACATGGTTTGTCTTAATTTGCTACGATCATACACTACTGCCCTATATAGACCTCAGTATTGACCCCCAAGTCCTTTTCAACAAACCTGCTGTTAAGCCAAACAGTGATACCACTAAGACAGAATCTATAGAGAACTGCCCCAAATCCTCTCTGTGCAAGGATTCACAACAAACAGCTTCAATTCCCCAGCTTTTTTGTAAAGAGAGAAAAAGAAGCAAAGGTCTATTGCTTTTGACTGAATAAAAAAAAAAAAGAGAGGAAAAAGGAGACTGGCAGGGCAAGTGGAACTGTACCAACAGTGATGAGAATTATGACTAAGATGTGTTTCTTCACTTTTGCTTTTTGCATTATTATTTTTTAAACAAAAAAACCCAAAACAGTGAGATTGGGAAATGCTCAGACAGAAACTTCCTTCTTTAGCCAAGAGGAACTGATAACCCTTCCAGACATCCCAGGCTTCAATCCAAAAATAACATGGGATGAGAACAAAACCTTCTTTGTGAAGTATAGAGCAGGTTAAAGCAAATAGGTTAGATGGCATTAAAGTTGTACTCCAGCTCTGCTCCAAACAGAACATCAGTAGAAAAGACACAATTATGTTGTAAAACCATGTTAGGGATTCAGAGGTTTCCAGCAGGTCAGCCTGGACATCAGGCTGCAGCAAAACAATATCCCTGTGCTGGATTTCTCTGCTCCTCTGTTTTTTCCCCTGTACTCAATACTGAGGGCTGGGTCACTTGTGGTTTTCCTTCTGGCTAAAAGAGGTTTTTTCAGCAAGAACAGCAATTTATGCCTGCAAATCTGCTCTTCCCTATTGCAGGAAATCTACTGCAGCTTTTTAATTTACAAAAGTGACAGATTAGAAGTATTTCCAGAAGCCACATGGAGTTTAGCTGCATAGAACAGAGCCTTCACCTCACACCTTCATCAGTGCCATTTATTCACCCTTTGAAACTCTCCTGCTACACATTTTTGTTTCCTCCTCACCATGTCTTTCTGAACAAGTATCAGACAGTGACAGATAACGGGGATGTAGAATCACAGAATCATAGAATAGTTAGGGCTTGAAAGGACCTTAAGATCATCTAGTTCCAACTCCCCTGCCATGTGCAGGGCCACCTCACACTAGACCATGTCACCCAAGGCTTTGTCCAACCTGGCCCTGAACACCGCCAGGGATGGAGCATTCACAACTTCCTTGGGCAACCCATTCCAGTGCCTCACCACCCTTACAGTAA